>QNGE01000746.1:86839-116478 GCA_008508345.1 Paragonimus westermani
AAAGGCAACTCTTGCCTTTGCTATCCTCGCTGATATCTCCTCAGCAATATTACAGGCTGACGAGGTAGTTCTACCCGAGTATGTGAAACTGTCCACAGTCTCAAGCGGATAACCTGCAATAAAGAAAGTAGGGGTGGAAATGCTCCAGTCTTGAAGTAGCACTTTGCACTTTGAAGGTGTGAAGCGCCTTCCATACAGACCAGTCCAGTCACTCACCTTGTTCAGTATGGTCTGCATGTCTTCGGCAGAGGGGTTAAGTAAGACACTGTCGTCCGCGTACTCCAGATCGGTCAATCTAGCGCCAGGTAGAAGCTCAACACCAAGCCCACTGGATTCACGAAGCGTCCCCTCCAGAATGTCGTTCATGACAAATTGAACAGGGAGGGTGAAATCGGACACCTCTGACAAACACCACTAGAAGTGATGAACGCCCGAGACAGTTGTCCATAAACTCTCACCTTACTTGCAGAGTGAGCGTACAGTGACCTCCCTTGCGAAGGAGACAGCTCCAGAGAACGTTACGAGCAACCGAATCGAAAGCAGCCCTCAGGTCCAAAAAGGCGACGACCGTCGGCTGCCTATATGAGTGCCGATGTTCCAAGATCCATCGTAAGGTAAAAATGTGATTAACACCTCCCCGACCGGATCTGCATCCTGCTTGTTCTTCGCGTATCTGACTTTCTCCGGGCTTGGTGAGCCAACGTAAAATGAGGCTAATGAGTAACTTGGACGCAACAGACACTAAACTAATGCCTCTGTGGTTGTCACATAAACTTCGGGCCCTCTTTTTGAAGACAGGAATGACTGTTGATAGGCACCAATCACGAGGTACCTCCTCAGTTTGGGATCAATATCGTGTACGTCGTCCATTCCACAGTCGATTTTGAAATCGAATGCAACTATTTTCCTGCATTCATGACGAGCGCATTTTCGAAGTACCACTATGTATATATATGGCCTAACACATCTATTTACACATGATAACTCACTGAACCCACACTCTGGTATATTGGATCATGCTAGGCCAACCCCCCATGTGGATGGCACAGAGGTCGGTGGGCTACTATACTAACGGAACAGTGCAACTAACCACAGGTAAGTCTGGACCAGCTATATTACTGCAGGGACACTTACACTAAGCAACAAAATTTTCGTACTATGGGGAATCGAAAGAATTGTGGACAGTAGAAACGGTTGGTCGAATGTGAGAATGTATAAAAGAGCGGCTTATAGCTAACTACCTGAACCAATAACTAATTGCACATATATCCCCACTTGATTTTATCATCAACTAGTAGGTGTCTTCAAAAAGTCGACTTGATCATCAATTGTAATTGGCTTTGTCTTTGTCCGGGTTGTTATCCCCTTAGCTCTGCTCTGGGGAGATTTTCCCCAACCTCATTATGCGCCCGGTAAATTCACAACCCGTACCATCCAAAATGGCGTCGGACCTCACCGCTTAGTTCTTTCACACAGTAAACGTGAAGTGTTACACACACCTAACTACTCCATATGAATAACTTCATTTTCCATTGTTTCTTTTACGTGCGTTTTCTACATGGCATTTAGTTGACGCTCGGTAAGTGTGCAGCTTTTCATAACTCACGGTGACATTAAACTCATCATTTTTGCCAAACACAGAATACAAATGTGTTACTTTTGTCCTGTTGCCTTGAAGTTTATAATCCAACACAAAATGAGAACCAACATTGTAGACAAACCTACTAATTCACCAGCACTTCAGTATAAAGCGATCTCGTATTTCTTTAGGTTCTGGTAACAATGCTATCACGGTATTCCTAGCCTATTCGGCCGACTGTTCTGTGCAAACAAAACATAATTCTTGTCAAGAAAACAGTCCGAAAGAACCATACCAATAACAAAAACAGAGTGAAGTGGTTTCCCAATTGGAAGACGTACAACCAATTGAGGTTCACGTAGGCGCCCTTGCGAGCGGAACTGGGTTACATCAACGCCACTCAGTCAGAACAGGGATCAACTGCTTCGTCGAATTTATTTACAAAAGGTGGTGATTAGAACAAGTTGTTTCGAATGCGCAGCTAATTTATACGGTAGGGTTGTTCAGATCAATGTCCTGGACAGTAATAACGAACAGGCAAACCAAAACGCAGCATGGTTGTCACTCAGCAGCTATCCGTGAATAAAACGTCGTTGCTTCTCCACAGTAGGGTATTGCTATTCTACTGGATTAAAGTTGCCCCGTGCTGGTCACACTGATTGCTTTGGCTTTGTTGACGCAGTGGCCAAGCACGTGGCAACCAACGACTAAGGGACCATACCACTATCGCAACAACTGCTTAGTTCGGTGATTGGTTGTACATGATTGAAGTAAGTTCGGTATCTATGGCTCCGGTGCAAAAGCACTCCACCGGCGTATTTTTGACCTCCAAACACACTTTGGAGATCTGTGTAACAGGACGCATTTACTCAGACCACCACAGTACTCATACGGTCTGCCAACAGCACTGCAGTTGATGTCACACACGTACGCATACAAACTCAAATCCCAAATTGTCTCGGCCCCCAGCCTATGGTGCATGGATCAACACAATGATCTCGTCTGGATTGATAAGACAGATGCCACCCAAACGATTGAGTAAAACTTACCTTGGTCACTTGTAAACCGATGAACACACACTGCTATCGTGTTCGGTGAATTGTGTTGTATTACCTTCCTGTAGGTTACTACTGTTGTGTATCCAGAAGGCGGACGATACAAAAGTTGTTTTATTGGAGAAACCAATACACGACTTAAGCATCTCAACGGGACTGGGAACAAAAACACTCATTTGCACACTGCACTCTTCTGAGGACGCTCCAGTCACTTTGGACACCATTTCTCAGTTCCGTCATGTGGCGACAGCCATTAAATGTCATTCTGCCTTCCAACGATCCTTCCCATATCTCTCCCGTATTTATCCCGCGATCATTTCGATCCATGCGGCTACTGAATAGTGGTGTGGGTAGTATGGTGCGACCGTCTATCCTCACTACACTACGTCGACATCTGCAAGGTTCCACCAGTCACTTCACTCACATACCAAGGATTTCAACACTGTATGATTTCGCCGAATCATTATTGTAAGTGCACTGACCTCATTTGAAAATTGGCTGCATCTGCAATTTTGTTGCGCATCCTCCTGACTTTATTTGGACTTTTAGAACGTTCGCTGATGCTTTTCGAAAAGGATTGTAAACAGGAGCCAATCATTTGAAAATGAGCCAAAGTCGAATATGGAGCTTCTTTTCGAAAGATGTTGACCGAACTCTTTATGGAGTTGCCACATCTGCGACCAATTTTAATCAGTTGAACCTGCCATTCTGTTTGTTGTTCTCTCTTGGCACCGCTCCCAAAGCTTGAATAAAAAACCAACCGTTTGCAAATTCCGTTGTTCCACTGTTTCTGGTTGCGCTATTACTCGCGTCTACTGAGGCTATGGACTTACCTTCTCAATTCTTGTGTGGCCTATGCGTGCTCGTCTACGCCCATTTATGAGGTTAGCGTAGCAGACTTGATCTCAAGTGGCCACCGAAAGAACCTAAAGATCTGCTCAACCTGCAACTATAACTCCGGTTCCCGGTGAATTCAAGGTGGATTATGTCCAACGATTTTTGAAGTCGCTGAGTTAAATCCGAGCAATTTTGGTATGCTAAATCTGGCAACCAGGAACGCCAAAATCTATTAGTAATCGGGTGACTGTGACTGTCTGATTTCCAGGTTTGACCCAGCCACAGTACCATCCACTCAGGCCGGCTGGCTGGTGAAATTGTTCATTACTAGGCAAAAATAAGGGAATATGCACAAATACACCATCACGGGTGTGCACATTTATTTACACTACTGAACTCGCCCCATCAACAGTGGTAAGCCGCACAGAATTGGTTACCCCATTGAAATGTTCCGCATGTTGAAGTACTTCGTGTGATGCGAAGCAACATTGGTTTCAGCTCATTTAGCGCCATCCCTAACAAGTAACGGATGACGGAAACACTAATATGCGAAGGTTTTATTGGCGCGAGAGTTACTTATAACTAAAAGATAATGACGCCAATAAAAAACACGTAACAAGAATCACGACGAATATAAACGAACAATAAGCTAGATAACAGTGTTTGAACTTATCAAAATCCGGCTAGCATTGCAGAAATGATTGTTGCAGACCACTGCTTGTACACCTGGAGACTTGCGGAGTGGGTCGGTGAGTTGGGTTGATGTCAGCGTAATCTTTGACTAGTAATTCCTTTGTTGTGTGAGCCTGTACAAGTCTCTGAGCCAAAATCATATCGGTGCGACCGTGTACCGCTTAGTTCGTGTCCTCCACTACGGGTGCGACGATGTTGCCTCTGTTTCAAACCTCTAATTCTTTCAACATGTGTGAGGGCCTGGTGGTTTTTGGTTTGATCATGACCAGTGACAGTTCCAAACCATGAGTGGGATAATGCGTGCATGTGTGTGGAGGTGGACGGGGTGAGAGATGGGACTTTACAGGCACCCGCGAGGTCGGAATGATTGGGACTGCCAACCGTGCAGGGTACACCATTAATGAACATGTTTTTTACTGAGGTCGCTTTGCAGTTCGGATTGTAGAGTGAAAGGTCACGAGACTTCGAACCACGTTGAGATAGCAAATACGACGTGTCGATACGGTTATTGGCGTGGACGAACAGAATGTGTAAGTTATAAGTGCCCCGTCAAAGTGACACCTACAGTCTCACAAATTCGGTCTCTAAGGGAAAAGTTCGTGAATGATTTCTCTGCCATCGTTCAACCTAAGTTTGACCGGGTGACCAGTTCGGTCGAATTGCTCAGGTGATTCAGATCTAGCTCTGCACATGTGTGAAAAGAAACCTGAAAGATATCCTCCAGAAATAGAAATCACACTCAGTGAAAGAAATAGATGTTGCATTCGCATTTGCGGCCTCCTTCGGCCATGTGAGTTTAATGAGCCGGCCACAAGTGAACACAGTTAGTGTAATGTAGCGCACTTACGTTCCTTTGATAACTTCGTCTGTGTGCTGCTACGATCACTAGATATTGGGTTGCTAATTACGGTGCTTCATTAGTACCACTAAAATCACTGGGGATTTAAATATAATCAGAAGGATGTGCAAACAAATTGTAATGTAAATAATGATCAAATATAATAAGTGCACTTGCCGTAAGCATTCGCGGATTATATCCGTATGTGTGTTTCCCAATGTAGTGTTGGATAGAATCATATAGACATCGAAGTAGTGATCCACGGGACGGAAACAATATGTAGTTCACGGAACAGAGCAGCTGCGTCTCTTCAGGAGATCCAGGTAAGTTGTGTTCAAATAGGTGGACGGTCTCGTTGCCTTGTCAGCCCGGCGAGGGCACTGCGGTGAATTCAGTGTCAGGCTACTGTTCTAGATAGAGTGCGTACGTATGCGATATTGACTACAGTGACGTTAGCAAATTGTTTTGTTCGTAACTATCGAGGGTGCCTGCGCCTGAGGACCGCTGAGGGGCGGATGCCTACGGCTTACATTCTGGCCACGTCATCGTGAGCGATCTGGATGCATATGACCTTGACCATACCACAGTGTGATGTTACAAACCCTACCGTGAGAAGGGTGTTCACCCAGAATGAATCAGCGCGAACATACGAAGCTAAATGGGGCGGCGCCTAAATCGTGATCCAAGTATCAACCGATTGAAATGGCGTCTACAAACAAACTACCACTGGTGATGAAGTGTAAACGAACTCACACGCTCTATTAAGAGCAAACTGATAGCAACATACGACAATGTTTGAGCTACTCGACAGAAGTACGTCTTTCACTAAGGTGTTAGTAAAGCGGTTAGCAGTTGCACATCGCTGGTCAGAATGGCGTTTACTGACCCGCACTCTGTAATTACATAAGAGCGAGTGTTTAAAAACAGCATCCACGCACTCTCCTCCTATATACACCTGCCAAACTTGTTCTTCTAAAAGGAAAGTTGTTCGCCGAATATCTGATTCTTGACAGTGACCGCTTACTCTTGACAGCTATTGTTTTGTAGAATTGTCAAAAGAACAGCGAGACTGTTATTACGATAAATAGGAACATCACCTAACATATTACGAATTCTGGTCGGCAGTTTAGTTGGCTCGAGAGAGTGTTTTGCACGCCATCTCACTGTCAGACTCTTAGAGCTCCATCTGAAAAACTCCGAATCGGTTGAAGAAAATAGGGCACTGGCCAGTAAACAAACCGACGCTGTGGTGAGAAAAATTGACGTTTAGGCCTGTTTCTGTTTAGTTAACAGGGGAAAACTTCTGGGGTGTTAGACTGCGAGATATAACAAGGAATCGCAGATCTAACCCGTTGGCTCTGTATTTTGTTCGTTCTCTGTTATGTAGTAATGTAGCTGTTTCTCTTTTAAGTTTCCTGTTAAATTTGTGTATGAGGCTACTCTGCGACATCCTGAACATCAGAGTAGCCAAGTATCCGTACCAAAATGACTTTGCGTTCTTGAATCATCCCTTAGGATCATTACATTACTATTGTTATTGTTAGTATTAGAGTATTAGACTATCCCTTGAGAAAAATTATTCCCTCTCTATCGTCTACATTTGATGCACATTTCTTAAGTGTATGGCTCGACGCGCTCATCTACATTACCGTCCGGGAGCAACTATGGTTATTATTGTGGTGATCTTTTGAAATTTACATGGTTTTTATGCGTGAACTGGACTTAAAATAATAATCTCACGACTAAATTTACCAACGTTATGTCCATAATGTTTTTTATTTTCACTGAACATGACCGTTTCCATCCGTTTTTCGACCTTATGAGTTTAGTAGAACCTAGATAAAAAATAATCTATCATCTATGGACGTTTTATTTACTGGAAATCAAAACAACAAGCCACATCGTTCGATTTATGACAAAGCCACTATGTGCACCCACTGAATCTGGTTTGCATTTATTGTCTACAAGAACCGTTGAGTTACCTGGGAGAGTCCAAAGGAATTCCGCAACTGACCATCTGACACAAAGGGAGTGGTTTCTAATAAGTAGGTTATATGCTAACGGTTACTTCAAAGAAGTTACATCCGTTCATGGAACAACAGCTGTGAATAAAATAAATACATCTAGCGCAGAATAAAGGGGGTTGACTAAAGTGCAATGGTGCATCGGGTAGGAGGTCTCATCCTGCAGCTGGATTGTGCAAATCGTTGTCAACCTGATGCATTAGATTGCGAACGCTAATTGTTGTACGCCTAATCATTCAACCCCGAAATCCGTTTATTTTTGTATTTGCAGTGACAATTGCCAGCAGAACCAGTCATGGTCAACGTAAGTGGATGGTTGAACAATTCGATTGGTTGAATAAGCCACATGAGCAACTGATCTCAAAGCTCAGCATCATCAGTTTTGATACATACCCGGGAAACATCAAAATATAGATCTATCCAAATCATATAATGTGTCTTTGCGTAAACTAGACCTCAACCATCCGGTCAGCGGTGAAGTCGAGATGATCATTAAAAAGAAATCATTGCTATGTGCATCATAGATGTGTGATAGTTTGAAATAAACGGTATAAAAATGGAAATTGATTGACTCAAATAAAGAGGCGCTCTTTACGCGGCAATGAGGAAACAACAAAGTGAGCCAAAGTAGCGCTGTACACGAAATTGTGTACCGTGTACCCATAAACGTCGTCATAAAATGACGGCTGAGTGAGTTATCGCTCATTCAAGATCACTACGTAATTCTCCACGCTCTATCTGAAGAAACTGAAAACAAGGACCATCAATCTTTCGCTTTTAACCTCAAAGTTTTAGCCATATCCAAGTGGTGCGTATAGTTAATAAAAATTATACCTGATTGTAAAATTGCCATCATCACAGAGGGCAGTACATCAGCGGTTCTAAGTGATGCTTAAGTGCTACACAAATATGAAGATAATAAGAAAGCCTTGTACACGAAGAGAGAACAAAAAGAGAGGGGAACGGAAGCACCTGACTACCATAAACAGCTATTGTAGTGAGGATAGACGGTCGCACCACACTACTCACACCACTATTCAGTAGCAGCTTGGATCGAAATAATCGCGGGATAAATACGGGAGAGATATGGAAAGGATCGTTGGAAGGCAGAATGACATTTAATGGCTGTCGCCACATGACGGAACCGAGACACGGTGTCTAAAGCGACTGGAGCATCCTCAGACGAGTGTGGCGTGCAAATGAGTGTTTCTGTTCGCAGTCCCGTTGAGATGCTTAAGTCGTGTATTGGTTTCCCAAATAAACAACTTGTGTGCCATCCGTCTTCTCGGTTCAAAACACTACGTCTATCTTCAAAGATTCACCGTCAAAGTATGTACACCTTACAAACAAACACTCGAGCTGTCAGTGAAAGTAAGACGTCATCAGTGTGACAGCCTCCTTACGGATTTCTCCGCCTCGCATCATTAAGTACACTCACTTCACAGACAACTCGGCCAAACAACAACAACATTCATGTCACTGAGCCCGATTAGCCGCCATCTCATCTAGCGTCTCCAGCTACGAACTCTGTGAGTCGTGAGGCCCTCAGCTGGCAAGATGAATCCGACCTACAATGGTCAAACTCTTGGTGGGCGATTTCATTTCTCT
This sequence comes from Paragonimus westermani, assembly GCA_008508345.1. Classification (NCBI taxonomy): domain Eukaryota; kingdom Metazoa; phylum Platyhelminthes; class Trematoda; order Plagiorchiida; family Troglotrematidae; genus Paragonimus; species Paragonimus westermani. Next base: position 95,474 of record QNGE01000746.1, read on the forward strand.
ACGCCAGGTCATCATCTGTCCACCTCGCCCCTTGCGCCATTTGGCCGCAGCGTCGGCAGTGTTCGGTTCGGCAGACGACTGACTGGCCTTCTCAGTATGTGGCTCAACCACTTGAGTCTGTGCATATGAAAGAACTCGTTTGACAACCACTACGGAATCCCCGCTTTCTATTATCCTCGTTGCTTACTCGTTGGTGCTACCCGGCTTCAGCGATCAAACGCAGATATCGGTGATCGAATACTTGAAGACGGCTCACGTTTTCTACTCTGAGCAGTCAGGTTTCGCTACCGTAAGGTAACACAGCCCTCATTGTCGCCCTACATTCATAGCCCTTGTGTCTCAGAGAGATGCCCCTCTGTCGCCAACGGTGTCTCAGATTGGCGAATACCGTCACAGATTTAAAGATACGCTCTTCTATTTTATTCTCTACACCTCCGCTGTGGCTGATTCTGCTTCCCAAGTGCACGTTCCGGTCAACAACCCCAATAACTTTATTACCCAAAATTAAATATGCACATTCGCAACTATCTTACAGGAGTACCTTACACTTCGAGGCTGCAAAGCACATTCAGTGGTACTTAGCAGAGTGCGAAATTGCGCCTAGCACTGTTTGTGCCACTTGAAATTTGTCAAACAGCGACGACTTATCGTTAGTATGATCAAGACCAGCCAGCCTTCCACCTGGCAGCAGGTCCAGGCCGGCATCTTGGGAGTGCCGCAGACAGTCCTCCATCATTTCGTATATGAATAAACTGAACAAAAATGTTGAGAGTGGACAATCTTGAAGTAAGCCGCTCCGGTTACTGAAATTGTCAGACAGTTCATCATAAACACTGACCTGAGCTGAAACGTGAGAATAACACGCCGACAATATGCTCACACATTGGTCAGTAACCCTTGCTTTTGGGCAACTCTAAAAGTATAGATCGATTCACCGCATTGAACGCACGTGTGTGAACGAAAAATACGGCTATTATTTGCAGCCAGTACACATGACGCTGCCTTAGAATTTGACGAAGAGTAAAAATTCGATCAGTACATCCCTGACCAGAACGAAAACCTGTCTATTCTCCACTACTATCTACCTCTTTAGTTGCAGTGGATCGATGAAGTAAATTGGATGACAGGATTCTATTAATGACTGGGATCAAACTAACTTTCTCATGGTTTTCGTAAGAGCTCCAAAATTCTTTCTAGAATATCGGAACCATTATCGAGTGGCCTCAGCAAGGAGGGATGATCTCCGTCGTTCATACAAGTAGAAACAACTGCATCCAAGCATCAAGTGACGTATTCCCACTTTCTTTTGAAAGTACCAGCACGAGATCACCTGGACCAGCAGCCCTATTGATAGCCGAAATACAATTACTGACCTCAGTCTTAGTGGGTGATTCTAAACTCACCGACCAAGCTACTGACTTAAAAGTTAGTGGACGCAACACAGTAGAGGGAGAAGGCCAGCCGAACTAGCCGTGTGTTCTGCCTAGCGCTCTAACCTTCTGGACTTATTATTGATGAGTGTACCGTCTGCCTCGCTGATAGCTACACTGACAGGCAATCATCGAGGACCAGTAGCACGGATAAGCTTGAGCAACCTTTAAGTGCTCCCTGAAACAAGGGCGGTTTTCATTTCTTTAACTTTCTCACGATCACCTCACGGTCGACGATCAGGCTACGCTTCAGCTTTTTACGGATACTCCCCTAAACTTACTATATGAAACAACAAGAAGAATTTTGCGTCTGGCAATTCACAATTCCAGGGGCTTCTCTGAAATTAAATGTTTGTTTGGCCCACAAACAACCGTGCCGAATGATACAGCACCTGCTTCATGAATGGCTTGAGATGATTTGGTCCAGCAGCTACTGGAATTTTCGGAGTGAGAACTGGTTGTCTTCTGGGCCAGTCTGTTACTTAAGCTTTGCCGACAGCATAGCCGTTTTCTCAACCACCAGCCGTTGAGGTCGTTACCCAGCAAAAGTGTGGACGAAATGATACCGTATCAACGCATGCGCTGAATCCAAGTATGTGTTCCAATTAAGAACGCCAGTCCTGAATGGAATCCCCACAAACAATAATTGACACCTAAGTGATCTATCTGAGAGCAGGCTGATTCGGAGAAGTGTAACAATGACGCGCAAGATGCCTAGAACTAGCGCTGCATAAAACAGCCTATGCTCAGCATACGTCTGCAATAGCCACTCGCCACTGTCTGGACGATGCAATGCTCTTCCAAACCTACCAACTAAACGAGACTTAGCCTCACCGAGGCGGCCGACTTGGATGTTCATATATCCGGCTTGAACGAAGATATCAGAACCACGTGTCGACTGCAGGAGAGTGGCCATATCCGACCAAAAGGCGTCCTTGACACAGACGTCGCTGCAATCAGTTGAGACGTAAGCAGACACAATGAAAAAAAATGAGATTTTTGTGTATAGAGTTGGTCTTAAAGGAAGCTGTCAAGTGGACGGCACAAAGTCTACTGCAAACAAGAATCCAATCTACTGGTGCAGCTGAAGACTATACCTACCGCAGCCTGACCGGTAGCAGCGGCCGTGGGGTCACCCGAAGTGTATAACCAGTATCGGGTAGGTAGTGTGGGTGTCACTAGTTCCATGCGTTGACTACTATCCTGGATTCTAATTGCTGTGAACCGAGAATGCGGACGGCACGGAGGTTATTTATTCGGGGAAACCAGTACACGGGCTTTGCGTCTCAACCTGACTACGAACAAAAACACTCACTTACACACAACACGAGTCTCGGGATGTCCCAGTCGCTATGGATGCCAATGCTTAGTTCCTTCATGTAGCAAAAACCATTCCATGTGATGCTACCCTCCAAAGATCCTTCCCGTATTCGTCGCGCGGCCATTTCGATCCATGCTGTCACCTCACTACTGAACAGTGGTGGTGTAAGTAGTGTAGTGCGACCGCCCGTCCTCACTACATAATCTCCGAAACACAGAAGACATTGAAATCCAACGAGTCTGGCGTTCGCGCGAGAGCAGCCCATTGATCCATTTGTTTTAGAGTGCGAACGTTGGAGGCACCTATAATAATTCGCATTCTAGGCCGACTCAAGAGACGAAGGAGGCCTGAGCATGAAAGGTAAAAGATGGGACTTACCGACACAGCCTTGCTATGATTTGCTATATCTGTTGCGGGACCTGTATGGTAATAATCAGAAATGGAGTTCGGGAGGGGCCTGAGGGCTGACCTTGGGAGAACAGTGGGGGATGGGTCAGCAGTAGGACGTTTACGCCTGTCCATCCTGCTGTACGCAGCAGCTAAGGCGAAATGGCCGATGCGATCTGGAATTACTGGGGTTGTAAGTATTCATGGTTGGATGTTGGCTGGGACTTTTCCAGAACGCTCATACCTAGATGGGAGAACGAATACGGTTTTCACCCGAAGCCTTTGGCTTAAAAGCTTGTACTGCAAAGCCGCAAATGAGTGGTAGGGTATCAGACCTGGTGCTTTTTCCGGGGGAAGATGTCAACCTTCTCCCGACCCCTGACCTGCAGGACCAGGAGACTGTGATTTATCAAATCTCTATCTATTGGCCTGCCTGGTATGAGGGGATCTGTCGGTGTGATCGTCACATCGCCCAATTTAACCCAACAAGTCATCGAGATAGGCAATCCGTCACACTGCATCAAGGTCCAGTCCCGTTGTGACTGCCTGGAGTGTAATGAACAAAGATCGTGTCGCTTCTCTAACGATCCCGGCTGCAACCGTGTCTTATTGCCTGGATGTTCTGTATGCATGGTTCTGTTTAAGCCGGCTATAGGAGGTCTGATATGAACTCACTGGCGCTTTCTTCATCCGTGTAACTAATTGGACGCAGCGAATTTTTTCTCCTCTCCTAACGACTCGTCCATCCCTTCTTTATTCAAGGTCGTTTAACCTGGACCTTGTCAAGCGTTGTTTAATGCATACGAAGTTTCTACGCACTCATCACCTGCCGCGCTTTTGAGTACACCGAACGGGCTGGAGGCCATCTCGCGCTTCCTTTCTTTTTCCTTTGGTTGTTGCCGTTGGTACCAGACTAGGTTAGAGCTAACTGCTTATCGCCTTCCCATACACTACTGGAAATATGCGGTTTGTTACCAAACCCTACTGCGTTCTTTTAGTTTGATGCCTATCGGGACTAACTTTTGACTGTTATTCAGGAGAGGCTTTTAAACTGTTAATGGACGAGGATCGACCGCATACCCACTTGTCCACTACAGAAGACCTTCGTCGACACGTCAATCTTGAATAAAGTGTGACCATGTAGCCGTCAGTTGCCAGTGGTGTGGCTTTCTCCAACACTAATTCAATCTGGAGCATCTGTGTAGAGTCCGATTATGTACTATTATGGGCCAAGTTCATTCAGCGATTTGGCAGAAGACCAGTTCGTCATCAAACACACAGGGATGTACTCAAATTAGCAGAAACACAGGTGGTGAACACTCACCAGAGCGCGATTTGTAGCGATCATAATGAAGAGTGTTTTTGACAGTCGCATCCATCTGTACATTTTTGATGATTTTCGTTTTTTATCTACCTTTGTTTTAGTCAAGCTACCCATTTGTAATATCCGTCCCGGGGATAAAATCACAACTCGATTCGTGCCTCGCTAGTTTGACGTGTTTCTCTGTGTACTCTTCTTTCTAGGGTCCATATCAATACACGGGGGTCAACAAGCTGAGTGATTGCTTTTTCACTATCGATCGGTTTTCGACAGGGTAGTATTCTGTTGGATCAGTTCCAACATTTAGAGCCCGGAATAAATTTTGAACGCGTGGTTATACTTTGCTGTTTTTCACTGAGTTTGTTCCGTGTCATTATTTTGTCCTGCGTTTTCGAAAGTTTTTTTCTGTTCGTACATACGTTTTGGTTACATTAATTTTACATCAATGGTTTAGTCATTTATTACTGTGTGACTTTTATTTGTTATACCCATATCTGCTAACGATTCTAATCCGCTGGAATACCCCACGGTAGCTATATCACTAGCAGTCCCGCCGTTTTTAGAGATAGACCCCATCCTATGGTTGACACATCTAGAGGCGGAATTTCACAATAACCGAGTTCCTTCTGACCAGGCTAAATTCAGCCAGTTAGTGGCTCGTTTGTCGAAAGAGGTCACGACACAACTCCGAGACGTGTTAGTGAGCCAGTCTACAGAGAACCGCTACAGTACTATGAAAGAAACGGCAATTAAGCCAGTCATCATATCGGAAAATACTCGTTTGAAACAGCTATTTGGCGAGCTAAAGCTGGGCAACAAGCGCCCTACGACCCTACTCGGGGAAATGCAACAACTATTAGGCACGTCACACATGGACGAGTCTCATAGCCGATCAGAGAGTAGAACTTTTTCAACCACTTCTTAACCAGGTTAACGCACCAACACAGGCACCAGGCCCAAGAATAAGTGTTCCGTCATATAAAAAGGCGGCCCGTCTGCGTCAGCACGAAACACAGAGGTGCCGTAGGCCAAAGTCGCAGCTTTTCACCGCCACTCTATTAGGATCCCTTTAGGTCGTCCAGCACGCCGTTGACCTCACAGATATCCCAGGCGCACAAGGTCGCAGCAGAACGACGGCTACTGTTGGTATCATCAGCGTTTCGCAACTAGATCCACCAGGTGCATTAAACCGTGCACTTACCCGCCGATCAAGTAGGGGAACTTCCAAGCCAGCCCGTAATGGCGACTAACGTCGTCGGCATCACACCTTGCCTCCTTATCTTCGTGAAGAATGTAGATACAGGAGACACTTTCCTGGTTGACATCGGGATGCAGGTTAGCGTATTTCTGTCCACGAAAGACGAGGTGCAACATCTCTACAGCCCACAGCGTCGTGCTGCGAACGGCACTTCGATAAATACTTATGGGCAGCGTTTCTTAACCCTTAATCTGGACCCCCGGCGGACATCTCGCTGGATGTTTAGTTTCCACGACACCATTCTCCATGATCGGCGTCGACTTTCTCCGGCATTTCAACCTTCTGGTTGATAGGAGATTCCGTCTGTTAATCGATTCCAGCACTAACCTATGAGCATACCAGGCACGCATGCAACAGTTGTGGCCATAACACCCATATATGTCTAACCCGCCGCTCCTAAACAATTTGTGGATATCTTCACTAAGTTCCCACAGCTCGTTTGCACATCCAACGATATCACACCAGTGAGCTCAAGTTTCACACACCATATCCGTACTAACGGACCCCCATCTCTGCACGGCCTCGCCGGTTGGTCCCCGACAAACTCAAACTCGCTAGGGCAGAGTTCCAGTACATGCCTGAACTTGGAATAATACACCCTTCCGAGAGTTCATGGACCTCATCATTGCATTTGGTCCCTAAGAAGCCAGGTGACTGGTGTCCATACGGTGACTACCGCGGGCTAAACAAAGAAACCGTCCCTGACAAGTACCCAATCCCGCACATGCAGGATTTGAATACTTGTTTACATTGGAAAATCAGTCAGCAAGACAGACCTGGTAAGAACTCACCAACAGATTCCACTGGCCAATGAAGATAGACCCAAAACCGCAAACATAACCTCATTGACCTTCCGAATCTCTTCGTATGCCATTTTTTTTTACCAACGCAGCTCAAACTTTCCAACGCTTCATTCATGAAGTGACACTTGGTTTGGACTTTACCTACCCTGGTCTGGATGGAACTTGAGTAGCCAGTTCTTCGCGGGAAGAACACCTTACGCATCTTTGCACCTTATCGGAACGTTTGACGCAATATGGTGTCACAGTTGACCTCACCAAAATCGAACTAGGTAAGACCGTAGTAGAATTTCTGGGTCATAAGATCTCAGAAAATGAAATCACCACACTCACGAGCCAAATTCCTTTAAGCAACTTCGTCGTTTTAGTGGTCTGGTCAGCTACTACAGTTCACAGAGGCTGCAGGCACTGCGTTCGTTGATCTCAAGGATACGGTAGCGTCATCAGCAAGACAGCTTCCTCACGCCTTTCACTGCCCCGCGTCATTAAATGCACTCACTTCACATACAACTCCGACAAACAACAACATTCACGCCACTGAGCTCGATTAGCCGCCATCTCCAGCCACCGACTCTGAGTCGCGAGGGCTCCAGCACGGGAGACGAACACGACCCACAGTGGCCAACCCATTGGTGAACGACTTCATTTCCCTACGCCAGGTCATTACCTGTCCACCTCGCACCTTACACCAGTCGGTCGCAGTGTCAGCGAATAGTGCTCGGTGTGGAAGACGACTAGCTGGCATCCTTAATACGTGACCTAACCATCTAAGCCTGTGCAAACGTAGAGAGTGAACAAAAGAACTCGTTTGACAATCACTACCAAACACTCGCTTCCTAACCTCCTCGTTACTTACACGCTGGTGCCACCCGATACAAGCGACTGAAAGCAGACATCGGTGGTCAAATACTTGAAGACGGTTCACGTCTTCTACCCTGAGCGGCCAGGTCTCGCTGCCGTAAAGTAATACGGCCCTCACCGTTGTCTTATATACACGACCTTTAAGCTTCAGAGAAATACCTCCCTGTCGCCACAGATGTCCCAGATTAGCGAATACCGTCCTCGCCTTAGAGATGTGCACTTCTATTTCACTACCTACACTTCCACCGCTGCTGATGCAGCTTCCCAGGTATACAAACCGGTCAACAACCCCTATGACTACATTATCTAACATCAAACCTACGTGATCACAGCAATTCTACAGAAGCATTTTGAGACTGCAAAGCGCATTCCGGAGCAGTTGAACTAATGCCTGTTGAAACGCACGTCAACATGAGCACAGAAAACTTTCCTGATCTGTGGGGCAGCATATATCACGACCTCTACTCCCCAAGTAGAACGAGAAAGTGGTGTTGAGCGAATGCAGACAGCGTCAATAGAACGACAAACTATGATACTTTCTGACCGCTTATGCTGTGGAGTTGTTTTAAAGGGCCCAGCCCGAAGTGTCTGATTCGTGAGACAGTAGGAAAGTTTTATTGGAGGACCCTACTCGAAACCAATGACTCCGGAATCGAACTCATCTGACAAAGAGAGACCTAGATAGCCTAGGGCCGAAGTGAACAAGGCACTGATGTCTGATTTTGACCATCACAGAGGATGCATTCTAAGCTACATCAAGTATTCGAATGATACCGAACATTTTTCAACCGTACTGGACAATAAGGTCGGTGATCACGGTCAGCCGCTCGGCGAGTGCAGTGCTTTTGTTTGAAGGTATCACTCCGACGATAGCAGCACAGCAACCGTGAAAGTGGTTCTGCCGTATGTTCATAAAATCGCGTACTACTGCTTAAGCACTTCTAAACGGGTAGTAGTACACCAAACAACCTTATGAATGCAACCGCTTTCCGTCTGTCTGCTCCCTTTGTCCTGTTTGACTTAGTTGTACTTGGTAAGACCTAAATCTGCACAGACCTTCGGATAGGTACGGTGTATGCGTCTGATAATTATGTTACGACGTTAGCGCAGGTAGAGGCGCCAATTACGATATCAGCTTCGACTCCTATCATCATAATGGTTTCTTTCAGCGCTGCCCAAAAAAAATTTCTACGAGCCTCTAACAGCTTTGATCCACACAGACTGTCGCTTCGTTTCAGTGCAAAACACTAATGCAAGCAAAGGTAGCAGACACGAAATCGGTCGAAATTATCTAGTGCAATAAGCCCGTACTTTCATGAAGGACTGTCACAAATGCGTTCAATTGACAACCGTTTTGACAATTTCAACACCGCGTTCGGCATATCGGTCGACGTAACATTTACAAGCAACTTGGGTACGTCAAGATTCGTCAACAGAAGCTGTAAATAAATGTGCGTGATATTAACCGAATTACTCAAAACCCGGATTAATCACCATAAGTATTTACACAAGGAACTGAACATGATGGGATCTATCAAATCACAAGGGTGTGGAAAACTCCAGTTCGAATATTAAGCCAGAAGACGGGCATTGATAGGTGTTCGTATTACCTCACCAATCCCAAGTGATCAATACCACGGAGGTCGATCTAAACAACCTTCACTATTCAGATGTGACTGGAAACAGCAACGCGGTAGGTTCCTCATGACTTTGATCGCGGCTTAGAATAGAGCGGAGAAGGTAGTCTCCGGTAACCCGGCCAAAAAAACCATACCGCAAGTAGTTGAACTACATTATACGTTTCCCCCTGTTCCCATATATTTGTCCCTGTTTAATTGGCTGGTCCGTGGCACTGAGGTAGCACTCTACCTGTCTCCCAACCTGTATAACAACGTTTTGATTAACACAAGCAATAACTGGACAAACAAGAGCTGTCTCGAGTTGACTGCTATTTACCCAACCGCGGAAAGAGCATCTAGACAGGGCCGATAGATCTCTTATCCCAAAACTGAAAGAACATGAACCCAAGCTGGTGCAGAAAGGGACCCCACAGCCCGACGCAGTAGTTACGGGAGATCGTAAATCGCTAACGTTGTCGAGTGGACGACGCAAACCTCCAACAAGCCGTAACGGGGAGCTTACCTAAACCCTCATGAGCACAAGTCATCGCGGTGCCCAAAGTTTACCAAGACCGCCACAGTGACCTAGCTTAAACCTGTTTTGCGCTCACAAACAAGTTGAAAACCTTGTGTTACAATGGAATTAATCTGCAGAGTAACATTTAGTTAAAAGTGATTGACGTTAGCGTTTTCTATTTCCCTCTTTTATCGTAGGCGTCCAACTTGAGCTTTACATATTATGGGTTACCCGGGATTGACGAGTCCGTGTCTTCAAACGTACCTGTTTAGCTGTCTTTTACCTACTTCCTGATGGTCGCCTGAAATGCGTTTATTTAGAACATATGGCCCCACCAATGAAACGAGTAATCAAAATACGGGCGCGTGTGAAAACATTAAACTCTACCCCTATTGACCAACAGAATGACACAGGACACTCTCACGAGTAGCGCGCTCAAAAGCTCATAAACTGACTGCAGAAGCAGCGAGTTGTCCATGACGTCGACCACAGTCACATGGTCGTTGTCTGTGGGCGCAGCAAACTGCTCATAGCGTATGAGGACCGTAGCACATTTACAGGTTTAAAGTGAATGTGCATAGACAACAGTCTAATAAGTCATTTACAGTGTCTAAATCCTACATCTAAATCCTCCGCTATATCCAGACGCAGTTCATTCCTGGGATTGTATTTTCTCTGAAGCTAAGAAGAGCAGTTTTAGCAATCGTGTAGACATCTTGCATTATTAAGGAGCCTCTCAGGGTTGGTTATAGACAGGAACGTGTGAAACAATAGTTTAGTTTAACTGTCCTACGAAATGTGTGAGGACCATAAGCAAGCGCTTTGAAATTCCTACTACGAGTCATGTGACTTAAGCCTGCATCGTGGTACATGCGCAAAAATGAGGACGAAAGGGTCGTAAGGAACCCATAGATCAGTACACCTTCTGGTCATTCTGGAACCAGTACCTGAGTCCCCTAAATCCGGCAGGCGGAGTGTTCTCGAATATTGTTTGAAGCAAGGAGCTCGGGAACAATGTATGGATTTGGGTGGGTGGAGCTGGCTTAACGCAAACGTAGACTAAAAACGCGACTAACAATAAGCAGCTCTAAGAATTCGTCGCAAGGATTATGACAATAACGTGGATAAGACTGATTAGCAAGAATCATCGATACTTCAAACTCCGTATACTTCACTGTACAAGTGTTGTGTGACTAATGACATCAGGAAATTGCGTTCAAATAAGGGATTCTTCACTTCGGATATATTCCCCAACGTCCGCCTGATGGAATACAACGATTGTCATTGGATCAGTATTCTTCGCTTGCAGCGTTGATTTAGCAGCCACCCCGAATCCCTGTGAAGAAAAAATTAAAAGCATTCTTGAGACTTTACGATAGGGACGTCATTAACGTTCAGTACAACAACGCCGGCATATTGAGGAGTGTCCTCTGAAATCCGCGCCAGTCCGGATTTCAAAATATGTTGCCCATACAAAAATTGCTGCTCAGCTGGAGGTTTCACCCAGACGCGATGTTTGGCGTATGGCGCAAGAAAATCGAGAGCAGTAACGTGAACTCTGAAATTTCCTGATTTGGAGAAACGTCCAATACATGTGCCAAAACTTAAAAGGTGCTTTTTGGATATAGTAGCAGCGTGTTTAGCGAGGGATGTTCTGGAATAGATGAAAAACTATTAATCCTACCTGGAATAAAAAACGCGATCACGATGCAACATAAACGAATACGAACCATCTTCTCTTTCTAAAAGAACGGAGACATCCTTAATGCTTCATGGGAAACTTAGAGTGCAGGTAAATGGCTTACTATTTACAAAGCTTATCAACCACGCTTTGATACTCGCCACTTTTCAGGGGACGCATGACGGGAAGACGTCATCGAGAAAAACACTTGACCATGCTCGTACGTGTTTACTCAACCGATATTGTCATGACAATGTTAACAACAATTAACGGAAAAACTTTTTACCGTCCGAAGTTTGTTTAACTGCATCCCTGAACCAAGCACATGGTATGGCAAATTCAATGGGTTGGTGACAAAAGTATGCGGCATGACTACTGAACATTCTGTGTCTCAGCAGCACCAGCCACTGGGCCATGGAATCGGGGACAAGTGCATTCTTTTGGAAACAAAGAATGGTAGATTTTAACGATTTTTCTCACGTACCACACAGTCCAATTTTAAAAGGGAAATTAGGAGGAGAGTTGAGGTGGCCTGTAGAAACGTGCATATCACCGTGAGCAAACCAAGCCGTCGCTTGTTGAAAGTTCTTGTAGCTCTTCACTTGCCTTACCTTTATTGTTCCTGCTTTAACTTAACCGAATACAACCGGTTGAGAATAACGGAATGATTCAACGAGGAGTATTTTGTCAGCACATAGTACTGAAATGTAAGTGAAAGAGTGATAAAACGCGACGATATTCCAGTGAAGCCACAGCGGGCCGTGTGGTACGAGTCGTGGGTCCGTGTGTGAGGAGTTAGTGTGCGTTTCCATTCGTACGCGAAAAACTGGAAAACTTCGATGTAATGAATGTGATCTGAATTTTCAATAAAACTGTACAAATGATACTTCCAAGTCAGATCTATAAAACACTATAAATCACAACACCGGACATAACATGATGTTTGAATGGTCCATTATCTGTAAGTCACTTCCATGCGTTGAATGACAGTGAACGATGAAAACACCCTTCGAATGTTATTCAAACAGGAGTACCAAAGTTTTGAAGACTATTTTGAAGACTTGCGTGAATTTTAACAAGAAACTTGTACAGGCTTTTTCATTAACACTTCGTAGACAGCTGCAATTGCTAAGAAGCATAGAGGAGTAGACCTTCCGCCAGGCTGCCCTTGTGGAAGTGCGGTGCACAAATGCGTATACTCTACACGGCGAACAGAGTCCTCCAGACGGTATTGTTTATTTAATCAAGTGACAAGATAAATTGTAGATTTGCGGATTACAGATAACAAGCCTCTTGAGCCATCCATTATCGCACTGATGGACATCAAATCGAGAAGACAAACCTGGTGCTATCCCACGACTTGCAGGTTGGTAACCCGAATATTCATCCTAGGAATAGACGTCTGACTGCTGATGCTGAACTGCACGTGTGTGAAATGATGAGAAAGCTTAAGAGTGCTCTTGAAATGAGGATGTGTGTAAGCAGAAAGTGTGGGATTAGAATGCGCCGGCACGATTTAGCTAATCTACGCAGATAAGATGATCGCAACAAAATAATGAAGTAGAGAAATTCACAAAAAGTGGAAGGCAGCTATAGGTTTTTTCTGTGGGAGAAAGTGTTAGGGTTCGTCATGTTTGTACCGAAATGTGTATTCCAACTGTGTCCGAGGTATGGGGACGTCTTTCGTGGGGACGCCACTAATCCGTTGAATTATGGCGGCTTTATACCATGGCATGCTGTGTTGATAGACGTAACTGGAGTGGGGGTAACGCTTTTTAAGCACTAATGCCGGACGAAACTACTGCGAGTTACAGGATAGTTTTGGAAAACCTACTTAAATTGTTGCCTTGTTTGTCTGCTGTTCTCACCTTTACTGTTGATCGTTCAGCAGCACAGATGGGGGCAATAGGTGAAGTCTTTCATCATTGTGCCATCGTAGTCTGCCGGCTCCATTCACTGCATGATGTGTCCCGAAGTTCCTGCCAGTTTGTAGCCCTAGGCGATTATCAGAAGAGCCGTATTTACCAGTGGACCCACAAAATGGTTTTTCACTGGGAGCAGCAGTCAATTCAACAGTTTGCTGCAGGTTGTGAAGTCTGTCAGTAATGAGGCATGTCAGTATCTTGCAAGCACTCGGCTGCCTCATGAAAGCGGTTGGGTCTCGCATAAACTTGAGGCCACGGCTTTTGTCGGTAATCTTACCATCAACCGTGTTGAGAACGAAAACAAGTACATCAAAAGTGCCGCACCTGAACGCTCAAGTGTGTATGGATTTTTTCAGCATTTGTGGAGCGTTGCGACATTGTGTTTGATGAACACCTGTGTAGGCTGAACACTGAGCGCGTAAGATTGTTTGAGCCTCTAGTAGGCCTAGAAGGTTTGTCACTGATTTTGAAACTGCTCTCGCGATGTGCAGGGATGTCTTCCTTAAGCATCAAAACGGCACCGAAATAATAGTCGTAGCCTGTGCGAAAGGCACGCGGGATGTGCGCTGCAGCAAAGGGCGCATTTTCCACGTTAAAATTGTAGGGGGTAACAAATGTGACTGCTGCTTCTCAAATTAATGTACTTTCCCCATATTGTTGCTGTGATTCGTTCGATTGACACAACCATTACCAGTTTGGTTGAGGGAAATCGGTGGTTTTTGCCAGCCCCTGAGGGAGCAGAAATCCCGGTTTCCCAGTTTGATGAGCCGGTTGATTGTATGCCTGCACCTGTTTCCACTTCTCGTCTGAACAGACACAAAATTGTTGAGGATGTTTGTCAGGATATAGCCGTTACCTTATGGTGTATGAGCGCAGTCAACAATTATAGACATGTAGCTCCTTTGCGTAAAATAAATGAGTTGCTGCCTAGCAATCCTGACCTCTTATTGCACTGTTAAATTCCAGGTAGGGAGGTTGTGCAGATAAGCGGCCGAGCGTCGTTTGATAAATTACGGCCAGAGAAAACAGTGGACAACAGTAGCTAATGGTATGAATCATTATGTTTCGACTCCGAAAAGGTTAGTAGAAGACGGGTTCCATTGGTCAGGAAAGGCTTAGTAGTCAACTTTATTATCCCTATCTGAAGCATCTTCCCCACAACACATACCCAAAGCGGTGCTACGCAGGTGCTGTCCACAAGCGAGATTGCATGCATGTTTGGTGAGTTGAGCCAGATGCCCGCAGCTTCAACAGACCAACCACTTGACTCTAGCAGGCGCAGGAAGTCTAAAGTTGAACGTCGTGTGATTGACCAGGATATGCCGTAGTCTGACAAGATCGGAGATTCCATGGAGACAAGCTCTTATTAGACGTGTTGCTAAGGGTGCGCTAAAGCAGATCAAAGCGAAGGTCTGGGAGACTTTTGAAAAGCAGCGCGTCACAAAGCCTGTGGATTGCAACGTTTGTCAGATATGCTTCCAAAAATAAGACCTCGTGGACTTAGACGAAGACACCCTGCACTGGGTACAGTGCAGTTAGTGTTCCGGTTGGTACCACCACCACTGCGTCAACTACAACGAGTCTCAACCGGTCTACACCTGCGTTGACTGCGACAACGTGGACCACACAACGTGACCATCCGGCAGGATGAAGGAGAAACGGCGCTCTCAAGCGTCATGTGAGAGAACCCACGGTCATTTTCAGGGCCACCCACGACATGGTTTCACGAGCTGTGCTCATGTTTTCGTTTCGCAGCGCTGATTGCCGTTGGTCAAGGGAGGTTCACTGAGTCTTCCTTCAGTGGTTATTCTGCGGGTATACCAGACAGCTGGTAGTGTGCGTCTATATATACTATATATATATCTCAATGCATTTGTGAGAAGCACGCTGGATTGTGCACGATCGCTGCAGATATTTACAAACCATACAAAAACAAATAAGTGAACAGTAGCACAAACGTGAAGCCTGCCGTCAAGGAGGACGTGGTCTAAAGGCAAATGACTGTAGTTTATGAAACTTCGACGTACGCAACAGGAAAAGAGATAGTTCGCTAGATTCACAGATTCAGTCTCAAAAAAGTGAGATGCTACATTAAGTTACTTTCTACCAGGTTGTGGGCGGGCAATTTTTTAGAGGAAGGAAGATGGCCCGAACGCATCTTTGGAGTGTTTCGCCATTGAGGGATAAAACTGGCGTCCGGAAAATGTCAAGATAGGTCGGCTTTGGCGAGGCAGGGTGGAAAGTTCCAAAATCCAGCGAACGATTGGGCAGATTCCAACGGAGGATTTCGTCGATTCCCCGGAAACTTCAAAGAGTTGAACATCTCGCGAACCCTTCAGCCAAGACAAAGTTCAGTGCACCCATTCGTCGTATAAAAATGTACTCGCTTAGTGGATGATATGGGGATCGGAAATGAGAATGTAATACCACACGTTACATGAGAAAATGTGGGTTTATAACATTTGATATGAAAAACAATGTGGTGGAGGAATTCTTCGACAAAGAACTCGTACGATATTGTTATTTTTGCTAGTATTATTGGGATATGTAACCTTATCTACTGTTTGTTGTGGCATCTTGCTATGCACTGGAGATTTATTCCGGCAAACAAACAAAGAATTTAGTTGACGGCTTGAAAAGCCGCATGAAACGTGCGTGTGATAACTAAAGCTCACATGACGTCGTTCTGCTAGACTTATTATTAAGCGCCGCGTTCACATTTCCTAGCAATTTGGGCACTGCATATACATGAATAAACGCATGTCATTGAAATCCTGTTTGGCTTCAAACGGTTTGGTGAGCGCACAGTAGACCGAGTGTTAAATGATCTTGTGAGTAAACCATGTGACAAACTGTTTCAAGCAGGCCGTTTTCGATGTGCTTCAAACAGCGGAGTGGTTATCTACGTAATACGTATCTGATGGCTAATTGCTTCTCGGACCACGCTCAAAAGGTCGTCAGGTGATACAGAGAGTTTGAAGAGGGACATTGTGTTTGTTAACGTAAAACCAAACCCTTCTTAAAACGCTGAATGTTGTTACTGGCTCGGAGTTCGTTTGGAAGTTTATTCCAAGTGTAGGAATACTTTACAAGGAAGAAGTTTGCACGTTTACCTTTTCGGGATATCAGGGTTGGCGATTTGGAACCCTTATTTTTTAGACTATGTGGATGGCTGTGTTGTAAGTGGACGGTAAACGCTGTGGTGATCGCATTCGAATATACAAGTTTATACAGCAGCGTAATGTTCAACTTCAGTCTGCACAGCCAGAGTGAATCAATACCAAGTTTTTCACAGCGCCTTTGGAAAACGATCGTTGAACGTTTTATAACACGAGGTTATCAGACTTGCGTAGATGACCGCAAATGAAAGTGCACTACTTCAGTTGAGGCCGAGCACACATTTTGTAGAGCGTCAGATTCGCAGCTGGTAGACTGAACATTTTTTATACAGCCGATTGTTCTCTTAGTTCTTGCTACCTAGAAGCATACTTGTTTAGAAAAAGTGAAGGAGTTTGAGTACCGTATTTCTAGATCTCTGACCGAAGTGGCTATGTCAATAGTACAACCATCTAGTGAGATGGACCCATGAGGTAATTTACAACCATAAGTGGTGATGTTCGATTTGTCGCTAAGAACGACATCAGCCATGTTCTGCACCACAACTGCAATGACGCTAGATTCTGTCGTATATTTTGTGGACAGAAATGGATGTTACTGCCTTGGCGGAATGTGTAAAAGATTTTGATATCGTCAGCAACCAGAAAGGGCTTGCCATGTGTAACAACGTCGCGTACGTCATTTGTGTACATTAAGAAGAGCAACGGACCCCGATCGTTTCCCTGGACCACCCCACTAGTCACTGGTTTTAGTGTTGAGTAGTGCTCCCTTATTTTGACTGCCTGAGTGCGACCTTCAAGGTATGTCGACAGCCAGCTATACGAGGGATCTTGTATGCCAAAAGATGCTATTTTGATCAAGAGGCGCTTAAGAGGCACACGATCGAATGCCTTTTGCATGTCCAAGAGTATGATAATTACCGCACTTCCATCATCGACGGACGTCGATATATGGTTCAAGAATTCCAGCTGACATGTCATACGAGAGCGTTTACTAAGGAACCCGTGCTGTGAAGGGTTCATAGGGTTTTGTCATTAAGAACTCGGATATGTACACTTTTATTATCATTTGAAACATTCTCGAGCAGATTGACGTGTAGTTGATGGTACGATAATTACTAACGTCCCGCCTTGGAACACTCTTATGACGAAGCATAATGATTGAGGTTTTCCACTGAGGAGGAAAGGTGCTGGATAAAAGTGACAGGTTGAACAAATCGAGTAAGAGGATGGGTACATCCTCATTTGCCTGCTTGACGACCATTAGTGGGACACCATCTGGTCCAGGATAGATTGGAAAATTACTCGAAAATTTACGTTCTCGACGGGATATTATCAGGCAATAAGATCTTTCTATGTCAAACGAGGCAACAAAACGTGGGTTAGAGATTTCGCACATCGTTACGGGGGCATCAACAACAGTTTCGTCTTTGAGATTGATAATTCTTATGGCAGGGTCCTTCATGGAATTTCTCCGTCTCAGTAGTTGTACTAGTCTCGTGCATCTCTGCCCACTACGGAGCGCGAGTTTCTCTTCGTTTATTTGACGGAGTTGTGTCTGACCTCCTATGTGTTCAAACATTTTGCTCATTTGCATCATCACGGAAAAGTCTACTGTTTTTCCGTACCTCGACTTGAGCATTTTACGTTTGTCCGTCTCTTTCGCAGTAAGGATTTTACCTTGTACATGCGAGCCGACAGGTTTTGATTTAAGGTGGTCCAAAACGTCGATATAAAACGTTAGATGTTTGATTAATTCCCCGAATGCTATGCTTGGGTCTGATGTGCGAAAGAAGGTATTCCAGTTTAAGGATCTTAGTAGGGAGAAAAAGGCGTTCCAATCAATGCATTTGATCGGAAGAAACAATAAACTGTCGGTTTGGTAGTCATACTGGAATCAAACAGACATTTGACGACATTATGGTCGCCTCCTGGGAATTATTGTAGAACAGATATCTCTACAGACGAAATACCTATGGCAAATGCAAGATCCAAAATATGCCCCTTTCCGGTGGGTGTTAGAACATGTTGGTTCCAACCATTCGGCTGGATGCATGAAAGGAATTCTGCCTGTTTCGCTGGAGAAGAGAATGAGATCTAGGTGATATCAGGAATGTTGAAGTCACCGCCTACTAATTTGTGTTCGCAAGGCATGTTAGACACGATTCATTATCTACAAAAGGTCAGTCAAATCACTGCTCGCAGCATTAGGCGGTCTGTATATGTATCCTATAAGTAGCTCGCGAGAATCGATAGAGACCATTAGCCACAACGAGTCCTCGAGTTTAGGAAGTATGGACTCATCAGATGTGACTACGGAAAGTTGCTCTTTTAGGCAAATGATGCGTCCACCTCCTCGTCCTGTGAGACGATCTCTACGAAACATTTGATATCTCACGGTGCTCACATGACTGTCTTGGGTGTCAGGGGGCACCACGTATCAGTTACGAGAATGATATTGGGATTAGACGAAAAGACAATGTTTGAAAATATGCATCTGATTGACCAGCGATCTTGCGTTCATCAGTAATAAACTTACGAAATTCTTTTTAACAGATACAGCAGACAAACTGCGAAAGAACCTCATGACAGATGGGCAGTGGGTTGCGAAATACCAGATGGTAAGGCCTGATCTAAGGAATCTTCCGAGTTTCTGCTCATATTCGAGTGGATGTGGTGAACGTTTGGCTCCATGATAGGAAGTGCTGGAAGAGTGTCATCATAAATGGATGGCACAGTGGGGCTTGGGGAGAGGGGCCAGGTGGCGGTTGATGAAATATCGGTGGATGCACTAAAAAAGGACTGGTTTGGCATACATTTGTGTTGTAGACATGATAAGGTGATGACATACTTGCTGGGGTATACATAAAGGGAACTTGGATCCTTGTAGCACTTATATTTGGAGTAAGAGGATGAGTTACTACGGAGCTATCGGATAACTGATGGTAGCCTTGACCCCTAGAATAGTAGTAGATTGACCTGGACGCAGTGGGAGACAAACTGTGCAGTTTTAAAAGCAAAGCGTTGTTTCTAAGAACGTGGCTTTTTAAACCATATTGATTACGCTTGTAACGTTCTTTTGGTTCGCTCTTATACTGCAAATCCGAAATACTGTGCTCTGGTAAACACCTTACAGGTCTTACTGTTGATTTAGAGCATTGTTTAGGTGTTTTGGGTTTGTCGTTGGTATTTCCAACTACTACAAATAACGGAGAGAAATTTCCCTGATAAGAAGTGGATAACCCTTCTCGCACAGCCGCGTCATTGGCAGGATCATTCAGACTGCTTCTTCCAGTGTTCTGAGTAACTATGGGGTGCCTTAGGTCTGGAAATTTCTCTAGTCAAGGCCTCGGCTGACAGAGGGAGACGTTGCGCACTAGTGGATGTGTTTTTAGCAACAGCCGTGAGTTTCGTTGCGGAAACTTGAACGCGCCCGGCGTTATCAAAGCTAGACGTGCTTTGTTTTTCAGTGTTCGTCTGGGCCGGCGATGAAACGGCGTTTCCAGCTGTCACTCGCGGGTTCAGTGAACTCGTGGAGTAGTCGAGGTCTACAGTCGAATCAATGAGATTGTTGACTGTTTTTCCTCGGGAAATATTGGTTCGCAATATTTCTCTCTGAAGTGGCTTCTTGTTACCAGACACTTTCATGGACTTAAAATTTGTGCTACGCCTGATCTGCTCTTGTCTTCTGACAAATTCGTTCGCTACAAGTTCATCTGTGAGCTGTACTTTCTTGCGAAGTCTTAAACAGTAGCACTCTCGTTCTTCCATTTTACTGGCTTTGAGTAAGGTCCTCTTCACCGATAACAGAGGAATTCTGTCAGTTATGTTACAGACCACCACTTTGCTTGTACAGTGTAACAGCTTGAGCAATTTCGTAACTACAGCATTAATAAGCGTTCCGGCAGCTATGAGGTTTCTGTGACTAGGGTATTCTGATGGCGGATGTTACTTGGCATTTATAATGCACAATAGCGGATCTAATTTGTGCACAAATTCGCTAAGCTCCTCGTTTCTGCTGTGTAGTTCCGCTATTCCAGCCTCTAATTCACTTATTTTTTAGCCTGATCTACGAATACCTTGGTTATGGAAACTGGACATGGTTCAGTGTTGTACCTCTCGTGTGATTTGCTAAGATTTGTTGCTGCGACTGTCGTTTCAGCAGCAGCCTCGATCTACTCTGCGATAGCAGAGATGGGACAGGTGTTGACTGAACAATCTGAAGATTTTATATCTTTCTTCGCCATCAACATGCTATTTTTCCGCAGCGATGATCTCTTGACGACTGGCGATTTCCGGAAATTGGACGACTTAGTGGGCATTACCATATGATATTTAACTGTTACCAATGGGTTATGTTCACAAGGTCTCGGAACAAGTAAATATGGCAAACTACCACAAATAGTACGTAAAATTGAGTGATCAAATGGTAGAAACGGGATATGCACAAGCACGCAATAACTGGCCTTTTTCGAACCACGAGCGTATATATATATATCCACACTACGTATAATCATATTGATATTTATATGCAAATACATATGTATATATGTATACATATTATGTATATATATTGTTATACAATTACATCACCATACATCATTTATTTATGTGCACATGGTTGGCGGCATCCGATTCGGATTAGCCTGTCACAGTGACCGAAGCCAAAGGACGCCTGCGCTTATCCATCACTGCAACTGGCTTGCGCTGCACCAATTGCAGTTCCACCAACACACCACATATCCAGTGTAAACCCGAAGGAATAAGAC
>QNGE01000746.1:118813-145609 GCA_008508345.1 Paragonimus westermani
AACGCATGTGTGAGAAGCACGCTTGGTTACGCGCGATCACTGTGGATATTTGCAAACCATACATAAACGAATAATTTAACAGTAGCACGAACGTGAAGTTTCTTGCAAGAATTACGTAGTCAAAGAGGGAACGACTGCAGTTTATGGAACTTTCACGCACGCAACAGAGAAATAGGTAGTTCGCTTATTTCACCGATTCAGTCTCAAAAAAATGGGATGTTACACTAATTCACTGTTTACAAGGTTGTATAATGAGCGATTTTTCAAATATTTCAAGGTCACTCCGGGAGGATGTCCAAACGCACCTTTGAAATTTTTTGCTGTTATGGAATCAAACTGGCGTTCGGAAATTGTCAAGATAGATCGGCTTTGGCGAGGAATGGCGGAAAATCCCAAAATCAAGCAAATTTCAACGCAGGATTTCGCCGATTGCTCGACAACGTCACAAAGTTGAACATCTCGTGAACCGTTCAGCGTAGACGAAGTTCCGTGCGCCCATCCGTCGCAGAACCATTTCCTCGCTCAATGGATAAAATGGGAATCGGGAGGGAGAACGTAATTCCCCACAGTCTCTATTCGTGTAAACTCATTTACTTGTTCCTGTGGGACCAGTTATGTTGGCCGCACAACTAGACGCTGGGTATTTTTCAAGAGAAATATACCATGGTTATTATAAAAGTAATTCCACGATGCAACCTTGTCCCTCTCTCAACACTGTGTGACGTGACCTTGATCGGTTGCCACGGCGCAATCTTGTAGAAAGTAGATTGCTGCACCACACTGTCTTCTGGCTCAAGTTTCCTGGAACGTGTGAATAATCTTCCGTAGTAGTGCGTATGTCTAGTGAGTTGTAACTGCAACACTATCCCCTCCCCTTGCCAACGGATTTTCACAGTCGACTCAGCGCAGAATTAGTTTTCCTACATACCTCTCGAAGGTATTTGCACTGGTCGTGCTCGTCGGATTGTGATTCTCACATTTTGTTTGAAAGGTAAGCATTATTCTGTAGATTGACAAGAATCATGAGACCCGAAGTTCTCATTGCAATTCCGGGTAGCCGACAGTGTGCCACCAACCCAAATATCAGAGTGAGATGGATTACTATATGGCATGGTAAAACTATCGTGTTTTAGGTAACACGTGTGTCCTCCAGGAATTAGAGCGCAGAGAATTTTTGGCAGTCCATTACATACAGGATCCAGAACTTAAAACTTCTCAGAGTTAACGTTTGTATATCGTAGCTTCTTACTAAACCCTGATGGTAACTATCCTCAGTAAGCCATTCGCGTTTACTGCCGTCTTTAATTCTTAACACCTTATTCGGTTTATTGGAGCGTTACGAGACAGGTCAAGGTTACATGACGACCTGTTCACATCTCTGATAGTATTGGATAGGAACGGTATGTAATAAACTGGTGAAAATTAATCGAAACCCCACTGATTCGAATTGAACTTTATAAAGTTTCAGATGATAAGTATAAGAAGTATAATGGAAGCTAAAGGACATGATTGCGTCTGAGATATGTTCAAATACTCGACCGTCAGGTGGGCGCAATTATATTTCCGCGTAATGCAACACAGCCATCCTTTTCATGAGTCATGCCAATAAAATGTCCAGCCGTTGATGCTTTCGCTGTTACTCCGTTCAACTGTTGGAGATAAAAATAGGCCACGTACCACTACCGTGGTATGACAATTTGTCGTCTTCGAAAAATATCAAGCGGAAGGATTGGCCATTATATTCAGTCACCTCCGGCTTCGGTCGTCTTATAAACTCTGCTCATCAGACCGCCGGACGAACTACCGAAGTCACTCATTTTTGACTGGACTGTGGGATAGCAAGTTACCTGCGCGACGTAATAGTTCAGGTTTGCACATGTTCTGACATTCGAACGTCCAGAGTTTTGCCCTGGTCTCGGTGTTCCCAGATCTCGAATGGAGAAGAATGAAATTCCTTGATCTAGAATTTGATTTGAGGTGGAATTAAGTTGAGGTGTCTGCAGTAGAGGAACTGTAGTGCATACGTTCATATATGAAAAAAGGAGTTCCCACTAAACCACTCCACAAAATCACAAGGTTTCAAGCTTCATAGCCTTGGCAAAAGTCAAGCTAATGAGGTGGGTCAAGTAGACGCTCAGTGAAACAATATTGAAAAGCTTCGAGATCATTTATATCGTTATTATGAGCGCTGATATGACCAACTAACCGGTACCAAGGTGGGCGGCATGTGTCTGCTTGGTATAAGGGTGACCTCGATCTCATATTGTGAATTCCACTTGGATACTTGGTATAAGGCCCATTCTGCCAATCTTAAAACCATGAAGTGGCGAATATCGAGATCACGGACAATATGTCCGGATCAGCGGAAACATCAATGAGTAACAATCAGCCAAGCTGCACAGTGCAACAATGCGAGAGAACACTGCGCGTTTGAAGGACAAAGTCCATGTGTCGTTCAAAGCATCAGACGGTGAGCGCGCTGGGATTAATCAGAACGCAGGATATAACAGTTCGTATACGTTGCAAGTTTAAGGTACAGATAACTCGCATATCGGCTGCAAACATACGCAGTTTACTACAGTAGATGGTGGCAATGACGTCGTTTACAGTTAGGAGTGACAACGGCGATCTTAGAAAACTCCCTTGAATTAAACCATTGTTAATTGGCCTGGGCTGTAATAAAATGGATAGATGGTTACACGGCCTGTATCATAAGTGAAACTGCCCAGTTTTCTACCATTAGGCAGACGGGGAAAACAGATTCAAGTTCACATTCTGCAGCCGCCCGTGGTTTATGAAATTACCCACAAAATCAAGGGAATATTTGAAGCAGAATGCAACTGCTTTAAAGTAAGCGTTCGGAAGAGTGTTGAGGATAATTCCACGCATACGTGGGGTACTTAGTACGATTAGGAGGACCGATATACTTTTAAGTCTAATCCGTGAGTGCAAGCGTTGGTCTTACCCGCGAAGTTGAAGACAAGAAGGAAGTTCGTGTTAATTTTCGGAGCAGTAAAGTGTGTCCAGTATACACCGGGATATTACGCTCGCCGCCGACCAGTTGGTGAGTAAATGAGAAATCAGATACATACTAAGACACTTCACACACCTCGTTTGTGTCATCATGATAGTCGGAAGACGGATACACCCTACAGGACTTGACAGTTGACCATCAGATGTCGCAACACCTGAGGAAACATTCGGGCTAACTACCATGTCGTCGACCAACAGTGAAACCAAGAGTTTGCAAACAACGAGGCAAAGGTGCAAATTGAAGTGTTGTGAGCATGTCGCGGCACAGTTGTAACGACTAAACTTGGTTATGAGAATCCAAAGAGATGATAAAAAGCTGATTCTTTTCTAATACATATGGGACCGTAGGAAGGAATAAACAAATCTTACATTTCTCACATCACAATGAAAAACACACTCCTACGGTAAATTTAGACCGTGGCAAATTATTGGAGGCAATTTTCTACCGGGATGTACTTTTGTGGTGTGTGGGTTCTGGTGTGCGAATGCCACCCAAGCATTATGACAAGATCTCACCGTGAAGGTGAACGGAACTGCACCATGTAGTAGACGAATGGTCACTAAGGTCTGTGAAGCACAGTGGTTGTTACACCAGTTCCAGGCGGTCATGTTTTTCATCATAATCACTTCTCAACGTCCTCTTGAGAAACACACCCGGCTACGCGCGATTAGTGCACACTTTCGGCCAATGCACGTAAGTAGTGGTAGCGCAATTCACTGAACTTGGAAATGCAGCGGCAGAGTTGTGATTAAAAGACGAAGTTTCAGGTTGCAATAAAATCGTCCAACTTGACAACGAGCTCCCATCATGGTGTTTGGGTTGTCTCCGCGCAACAATACACGATATGTGGCGAATGGTGCACGTCTGTGGTTGTTTGGAGACATCTTACTGGTAGAATGTTTAGATTTGATGTGAGTTTACGACATGTTATGTGACAGATCATGGGTGGTGTTGATTCCGGACGTCTAGCAGTTGTTCGAACAACGTTTATTCTTCTGGCAACCTCCATCAATATGCTGGATCAAGGATAGTCGCCTTTTTAAGCAAGCAGCGTTTATAAATTCTGGGTCCGCCGAGCGACCGAGTCGGATCCAAAATGCAAGACGGGCGCATTGGCGAGTTTCTTATTAATAAGGTGCTAATGTTCGAAAACATCATGATAAACCAAATATAAGAAGGTAACAACAAACCTCGATATTAACTCAGCAAAATATACCATTTCCGGGATAAACGGTTCGCGCAAGTGTGAATAAATGCAACAGCCGCGTAACAGCGAAGCGGTCAAGAGCAAATGACACCAGGGTACATACAAGCAAAGACCTCGTAAGGAAAGGTAAGGAAGAAAAACTATGCGGAAATAATCTTCTACAAGCAAGCTGTATCAAGATACATAAATGCACCAAGATCATTCGCGGCAGAAATGGTTTGACGCGCGCGCACCTTGATTGGTCATGCTGTAACGCGCAACCGAAATCAGCGAGCGCGCACGAATTGAATTCGAGTTGTGTGACGGGGCGTGCTGCTGTGCTGTCGGTGCCGTCTTAGCTTTCGTTTGTGTAAGTTGTGTGCATGGCTTACTGGGCATTCGGCTCATGCTTGTTTGTATCGTTCCTCTTTCCAGACCTTCTACTTCGGAAGAGTGCTGTCCCATGGTGCGTCCACGTCGCCCGAAGGTTGGTCCGAGAAATCACGGGCTTTCAAAATAAAGTCGGCTGACCTGCATGTTACAATGCCGAACTGCAGGAAAGACTGATGGAAATTATCCGTAGGAAACAAAATCTACTGTTTAACGGCGATAGAATGAGAAATTATTGGACACTGGGGGATATTTTTCGTGTTGTCGCCCAGGAATTTGAAAATCCATGATTTACATGACAGGAGGCATCACGAGAGTTGAAAACATTTGTTTTAGTCGACCGTGGATCGGTTTACTCCATTTGGCGCCGAAATCGAAATTAGCAATGGTAGGTGTTGTGTCTGTACAAATGTGTTGTCCTGCGAGGGGGTTTCTCACGCGTGATTAATAATTGACAGTCGCTTGTTGATAACTGATGTATGAGCGGTGAATCTGAGGTGGCACGCCTTGACACATTTTGCCGGCCCAATGTATGAGGACTCAATTTCATCCTACATTCCGTTTCAAGTGATGGATTATTTACAAGGCCTCAAAGATGTCCTCGGGTTCGGGAATTTGTTAGCTTCAGGGGGCTCAGAAGTTGCTTAGATAGCTACAAGAATGATTACAGTGTTATTTACATGCTTGTTTCAAGTAAGAAACCAGACAGTGGGAGCTTGAAATATGATCTTTTTAGTGTGAGTGCCTTCGAGTTTACGTGGTAGGTAGCGTTCCGATGTATAGAATACAAGCGACGTACTAGCAAGAGCTGTTGATTACGACATGTTTAGTGAGTTGAGTTCACATATTTCCCATTGCACAGTTCCAGCGATATATGCTGTCAGTCACGCTTCAACGTAGTTAGGAGAAAAACCGGGTTGGCTATCGGCCTTTTCACCTTGAAGCACAATCACGTCATAACTGCCTTCTTTGACGACGCTCATCCAACGATTCATCGCCTCACGGAATGTGAAGTGAACGAATCAAGGCATCTTTTGGAGTACAACACACCAACTGCTGATTTGAAGCAGTATGCTGCTGATGTTCATGACAAGTTCGTGCCGACCACGGATATCCGCAATATCCGTCATCGGTTGAAACCTTCAGCAATAAGTAAGTGGGTTAGCGTGCGCTAATATATCAGAAACTGCTACAACTTCTGCACCATATAGAGAAAGACGGCGTACTGCGTGTCATGAGGGAAGATAATAAATACACGCACGTATGTTTCACACACAGAGAGCAAGTGCATTTTTTCAGACTGTTTCCTGACGTAGTAAACGTTGATGCCACTCATGGGACCAACCACCACGAGTAGGTCCTCTATCACTCCACATCCGCCTCTGTAGCGTGGAGCTATATCATTTCCTGGTTACAGACGGCATGAGTCATGAACGACCCGTGATGTTCGAAGTAAGAAATACGCATCCCTATGCCATTTATTCGGAACATTTCGGGAGGTGATGTGGAACCACATACGTGTCAGGACGTTTGTGATAAATACAATGGCAGCACAAGTGGTATTTGTGTGCGACATAATGTTTTGCAAATTCGATGTTCTTGATGCTGTGAGAAACATGTAAGTTGATGTAATAAACATTATAATCACCATTCGGACAAATTCCTTCAGAAACCGATTTTTGTTCTATCGCATGGCTACTTGTAATAACTCTGAAGTGTGAGTGATCACTTTTGTTTATCCATTTTCAAGGTTCAACCGGAATGTTGCACTAATCAGGCGAACAGACCCGAGCTTCGTGAAATACCTTTTGTGAAATTGATTATATATAAAGCTAAAATGGGCCATCCATGCACAGTCAGATGTTGTTCACTTCGGAAATAGAACGGAAAACAGACTGGAGAATGCGATTTTGCGACTAGAGGGGCGTACTCATCCCAGGGGTCACTTTACCACGGCCATTAGTAAAATTTGGTCCCACAGCAAGTGGCTAATGCGGGAGTTCGAGATGCAGTGCACATAGGGTTGCGACCGCGAGGAGGTGGTCAACGTAGACGTGCACGTTGATAATATACTCTGCCGGCTGACAACGTTCGTTAGCCAGTTGGGCGCGCTCCTCTACTGGACGAGTTCAAGGTAATCGTACTTTATGTAACATCAATTGGTAGCTTCGAGTGAGTCACGAGTGCACACAGTATACTGTGAACTTCAGTGGCCGCAGGTGCGAGTGCAATTTCTGTAAGTCCATGTGGTTGCCGTGTATTCATATGCTGTCCGTGTTCAAGAACCACTTCTATCCATACAGTACGTCGTTATTAACTATGACCGCATTTGCTCTAGACCGCTTCCCAATCCATCGACGATGGCTTGCTGAATACAATCTGCCCAAAAGCAGTATATTCCGCCGATAGGTCACGGTAGGCGGTAGGAATGCATTTCGGGTGGATTACGAAATGTTGCATCGCTGGTAAGTCAAGCTGTTCGGTATAAACCCCAGGACAGGAAGCCGAGTTTTTAAGGTTATAATAACTTTCATGCAACTATCGACTGTGATAGCTAAGGCGGCTTTACCAAGGTGGAAGAAGAATGTTCACATGGGGATGCCTTGTGGAAGACTCGCCGACATGTCAAAATCCGTGGGATTGGATAGGTCACCGCCCGAGGTGAAATACAGCGCCAGAGGCAGGTCCGGGCGACAACTGGTAGACAATTCCACACATGACATGAAATGGCGAACGTCCGGCATCGACAGGGCAACAAACACGCAAAGCTGGAGAAAGTTTTTTTGTGCGATTAATAAACCAGCCCAAATATCCACGCAACTCGAAGAAAGAGATTACGCGAGGTCACTCCCGTTTTCATTTTCATCAAGACAACGGAAGTCAAAAAGTGCTGATCTCGGACAAGTGAACAGCTGAATTTGGCGAAAGAGTACGTAGAAAAATATACAAAAGAGTTGCGAAATATAATCATGCACTGTAGAAACTACAGGTGAAAGTTTATTATTTATTTGTTGCTAACTCCTATCTACCAACTCACAAAGTTTCAGCCGTTCCGTCAACTTACTTCGATATTAAATTGACGCAGCTCATCGGCGTCCGTGATAAACTCTTGTACGCACTAAAACAAAGAAATTTCCCGCGGCATATTAAGTGTATTTTAAACTTTTCTAAGTATCCCGTCCACCACCATTCAGACAACATTCCAAACTCACATCGTGACGATATACCGAGGACAGCGCTCACTTTCTGCGGATATTTTTCAGAAGAAAGGCTCGTAATCATTATAAGGAATCTCGGTGTAAGGGGAGAAACCAATTACAAGGGCATAAATAGGGCGCGGACGGTGGTCATCATGCAATCTCTGTATACTTAGCTAAAAAATTTCGGTAGTATCACTTAACTTCCAAGCGTCCGTCTCCGCTTTATTTTAGTCGCGTCTCACCATACCGAGGAAATGCACAATCGACTTTGTATCTTGCAAGCACTTAGCGCGGGCGATTAGATTGTGTGACGTGAGAGTGACTAAATCGGAGTTTCGTGTACCGGTAAGATGTCGCGGATGAGTATATTTGGTTTTGCGTTAGTCTACATCTTTGGAGCACGGAACTGGCGTGGTAGATATTGTACTGTCGCCCAGTCTGACCTTTGGAGTTTTGAGCCACCTTTTTATCACCACAATACTCATAAACTCGCAATAGCAAACGAACGTTTCTTACTGATTCTGTCCAGAATCAACGGTCATATTATTACGGTGATTGAATCATCGTCAATTTAGGTGGAATGGGTGATCCTGTTGTGACATATTGAGACCTTATCTGATTTGTAATTATTATAACAATAGTGGACAATCCAACTCATTTGCTAAGATCACGTTTCGCTGAGTGCACTAAATACGCGCAGCACTAAGCAACACATCTAAATCACAACCGCACAAAATAACGATTGTAGAAGTCCGCCCACGAAAGAAGTGTGACAAGAGTGAACGAATTTGCATACTGCAGTAAAATCGAACGTGTACCTTAAGAAAACAACAGTTCGCATCTTGTTTGAGTTCTGATGCGAAAAATGTGAAACTGTTTCGCTCATTACAGAATCAACATCATCATCATCATTAATTACCACCGTCATAGCCACGTTGAGGACAGCAGAAACGATGGACCTCATGTTCTAAGGTATAAACGTGGCCAAGAAGAATGAATCACTTACGCCAACTTTTGTAGTGTACAGGCATCACAAGCATTTTCTTCTGTGGATGGGCACTAAGTGGGTTACTGGTCGGCAAGAATCCATATTGATCTGTGTGAAAAAACTGACGTTTTTGCCGCGGTAAGTGGCAGCCAACAGCGAATGGGTACGATCAAGTGCGGTCACACAGCTTTCCATTGTGAAAAACTACACACAGGCCAGTTTTCATTGGTCCTAATTTCCAGAAGCAACAGAATGTGTGTACTGTGAATGAACGAACCAAGAGCGATTGCTTATTTCGTGATAGATTTCCGTTCACCGTTCCAAATTGGACTTCAGTTCACTCGTTGAGGGGCAAGGATGACCACTCGTTCAAAACGTTTGTCTGATAACATTGAACTTGAAGAAAAACTGTTGGGCCGGTCGCTGGTCGCTTTTTTAACTACAGATTGACAATTTTCCCAGCGTGCACAGTCACCACTCTTGTTTCACTGGTTCCACTGGACCTTAGCTCGTCGGCGATGAACGCGCGTAGCGCTTAAGCACTTAGGACAAACCCATGTTTGAACCTCCTAGAAGATCGGTTATTGGTTGTAAAATGTGGAAGCGGTGTGGTATAGAACGACGATAGCGACTGTCCACACCAATGAAACACTGAAGGTTTTGAATGGAATCTAGAGGAGGCAGATACTGTCACATTTTAACACTTGTGTCCAGTAGCTGGATACCCTTAGATACAATAGCACGTCCTAAAACATCCAGTGGGCCAACATCAAGGACACATTTGAAAGGGCTAGTAGTGATTCCATATTGGGCATAACGACGGACCAATAAACGGGGATGCCGTTCGCGTTCGTAGTGATCTCGACTATCAGTCAATACATAATCGAGATAAACAATGTCAAAGCCACGGGCGATCCGGCCTGCTGGTCTCTGAAAAGTTTTAGCAGCGTTGCGCAGACCAAATTGCATTCAGAGGGATTAAAAAGCACAAGAGGAGCTGTTGTCTTTGTCTTTGGAACATGATGAGGGGGCATAAGGATATGACGGTGTACATGCACAGAGTTGGTTTTAGGAAAAACAGCTTTTCTATCCAGAGTGAGAAAAAATCGTGGGCACGGAGAGTAGGACAACGACCAGGGGTTGTAACACTGCTGAGTACCCGAAGGCTGCCTCGGAGACGCCAGCCGTCCGGAGTTTTGAGAACCTCGTGTATTGGGGTTGAGGAAAATTTATTTGAAGTCCGAGTAGTACCCAGCTGCAACACGTGATCAAGTTCAGCTTCAACGGCTTTCAGATTTGAAGGTGGCAACTGATGGTGTGGTAGTGGGACAGCTTTGATTGACAGTGAGGTAAACGGCTTCGTGTTTACTTGCGAGTTGGTCAAACGAAAGAGTTGTAAACTGCTGGCACTGTGGCAGCGCAAAAATTCGGAGTTCGATCTAAGGTGTGGGTTAACGCAGCCTGATGGAAATTATTCCGGCCCTTACGGCTTGCGCCGTCAGAAATGTTGCACGCTCCGGAAGATTCTTGTGCAGTACACCAGGAACTGACAAAAATCAGCACCGATAATGGAATTTTGAATTTTTGTGATAATGAAATTTTCACCGTAAACCTATACGAAGCATAAATGAGCGTGCACGTTGCGATCCAACTCCCACTAGCGGCTTAGAGTACGGGAAAGTTCACCGGAAACTCCTTTCTGCTCATTGTGGAATGGCACTCACTCCGGTTGCGGTATCGGTGCAGAATTTGGTGGCGGTAGATATATCTGATATGGAGAGTAAGCGGCATGTTGGAATTGAGCCACCAAGAGCCGTTGAGTCTACTGACTGACCGATGTGTTTCCCGACAGGGTAGATGCGGGAGAACACGACTGATTGCTTTTACTTGCGGGATGAGAGAATTTCTGGTGGCAATAACAAAACGGCATGCTTCTACTTGGTGTTTAGGACGTTGATAATTGAATGGATGCTTGTCGGAATATGGCCGACTCCTACTGGGAATATGATTTATCTTTTTCCACACCTGTGCCGTGAATGCCGCCAGTTATTCGATAAACGCGTCATTTGGCTGATGGGGTAAGGTGATAAGCGCCAGTTCGGAAGATTTGGCGACTAATGAGCGAGTTACAGGCAGGCTCCCAGATCTGGTAGGTTTCCCTTGCCCAGTGTCAGCAGGCGTCTGTTGATTTGAAAGAAAATCCTTGAAACCAGGATGTAGCGCCGATCTTCGGTATTATAGTGAACACCAAGAACAGAGTAAGGTTACTCTTATAATGAAATTTTGAATGAATGTAAATCAAGCGAAGCTTTGAAACAATCCCTGGGAGCGCTGGTGACGGCCTCAGAAGGAAGACTGTTCCAATGTTTAATAACCCTGTGTGATAAGAACCGCTGCCGAAGGAAGGTCAGAAGACGAATTTTGAGAAGTTTCTTGTTGTGTTCTAAACAGTCGTCAACATTTGTTACAACGAAGAATTGGTCTAAGAGACCTGCTATAGAGAAGTGTGTGAGAATTAAATCACCGCGAATTCAAGGAAATTCAAGTGGGTATAGTTCAAGGTTTTCAGGTCGAGATTCGTACGTGACATTTCTTAGGCCCGCAGCTATCTTAGCAACCGCGCGCTTGACACGTTCAACAGCTAATATGTCTTTCTTCGGGCCGGTATACACGACCTGATTAGCATGATCGGGGGGTGGTTTTATATAATCCCCGTAAGGCGTTTGAAACGTTCCTCGTCTTTGGAGCGACAAATCCCCTTCTTCCCGCCATCTCACTGTGGCACGCGAAGGACAAGTAAGACGACAACCGGGCGCTCAGATCTTTCTTCAGATTGATTTTCAATCTATCTACCATGCTGAACGCACTATGAGCTACGGAGGCCTTGCCAGGATTTCCGCCGTGACCTGTGAGCATAATTAGTGTCGTTTGTTGAGAGACTCCAATTGTCCGACCAGCGCTTACTAGCGCCGAGATCAATCTGTTCTGCATAAGATCAGTGTCATTCCAGGATTTAGATGGTTGGCGTGTGAGGAGGCGTTGGTTGAAACATTCTCCGTAAGGTCATTGATGTAAACGAGGAATGTCAGAAGACCAAGCACTGACCTTAGGGGAAATCCCGCAGAAATAAAAGAGGAAGACGAAAGGTGTGACCCGCTTCTGGCTTTGAAATTCCTTTTGTCAGGAAAAGAGGCAATCCAGAGAACCCCTCATTGCATACTATAGGCTTTTAGTTTGCGTTCCAGAGGGCCGTGTGGGATACGGTCTGAAGCATCGGCGAAATCCAACATAGCAACTGGGATGAGGCTATTGTTTTTACCTGCGCCGGACTATCCACGAAAATGAGGATGTCTGTTATGTATGACTGGTCAGGAAGAAAGTCACTTTGAGTAGAAGATAAAATGGTACCTGAAAAGAGGTGAGTGAGGATGGCGTCCATCATTAGGCGCTCCATTATGTTGCACGGAATGCTTATAAGGCTGATTGGGACGGATCTTGTCAGAACCCACCGCACCGTATGAATTAAACTTGAATAAAAGGTGTTCGAAAGCTAGCACGAAAAACTCAGTTGCAACGAATGGTTACCGGAAGTTCTGTGGTGGTAGGATAAGATGTCACTTCGGTGGCGCGAAGTTATGGATTACCGGATAGTGCCCTCTGAATAACTTGGCCCAAACCAGGGGGTGAGATGAAGTCTGCCTGTCAGACAGTCACAAAGAAAGTACTGAAGTTTTAATCTACCTTGGTTGTCGCATATGCTTAAATAGGAAGTTTTTATTCTTCCAGGCTCTGAAGAAAATCCTTCTCTGTACGAGTTTGCTGTGTTTACGGATTTCCCACAAACACCTGCATCGAACGATGTGAAACGCCCTCAGGTCGTCCTAGTTTCCCGTAAGCTTACGCTTCGCGGGTAAACTGGGACGATCATCGAGGAGACGACGTATTCTGTGCACCTGTTGTCGCCGGAGAGAGAAAATGCACGGTTTGCACGACAAAACAAGCCATCTGCTTCTGAACTGTGCTTTAAAATGCACGATAGCTCTGGTCGACGGAGTCACAGTCAAGAACATGTGAACTTAGGTAGGCTCTCAGACCGTTAAGACCAGCCTGATTAAAGTGTCAAACTGTGGATTTTTCGCTGGTTGTTGCAACTATTAACAGGCACGGTCAATAGTTAGCAGATATTAGTGACTGATGATCACTCTGTCTACCGCGTGGCTCTCGTTAGAGATGACTGGGTCAAGTGGAGGGGCAATGTGACCACAGCGATGCTGCGTCGGGGCGTTGACGTGCTGCGTGCCCACCTTCCCTTGTATCAGCGTCGATAAGGAAGTCGAGAATCTGCTTTCACAGTCCTGGTGAGAAACTGATGCCCAGTTCACCTTGGGTGCGTTGAAGTCACCCGTAATAAGCAGATAAATAAAACGTTGTGGTTCTGGGCAGTTGTCCAGCCTTACTAGAATGGTGTCTTTGTCGGAGGCGGCAGATGATGGTTAACCACAAAGTACCCCCACTAAGAGTAAATCTTGCCAACGTAGAAGTCGAGGCCACAAGGTGTCACAGTTATTAGAGGGCTAAAAGCCGCCGATAAACTTGGGTGTCTGTACATTCTGCTGGAGGAAAACTGCAGAACCCTCCAATCTCCCGGAGGCGGAGTCAACCCGGTAGGCCGAATATCCGTGGACACTCAGTTCACTATCACCGATGTCGCCTGTGAGCCAGGCCTCCATGAAAGCGAACTTGTGGAGGTGATGAGGTTGGACTCGGTTTGTACATCCGAGATGTCCCGACGGATCTGTTTCGTGGCTACAGGCACGACATCATCAGCTGTGCATACATAATTGACCCTACAGGGCGCTCAGTCAGCATTCTTGGTGTGGTAACTTGCTACCCTGCGATCCTGTTACATCTAATTTTCAGGGAGGGTATCTGAAAGTTTCAATTCACAAGGAATTTGAGTTATTCGTCTGATGGGTGCGCGCTGTTTTGTGGGACCACTGGTTGAAATTCCTGATGAGACGGGCCAAAGAAGTGCTTTTTGAGTCACAGAGGACGGTCCCAGCAGGCTAATACCGTTCCAAATTGTTGAGAGGATGAAGTTTCTGCGGGGCGTTCTGGTAAGTTTCGAGGTAGGTAACTCTGGCAATGGTTTCCGATCGGTTTTAATGCCCTCAATACTCGTGCATGTGATTGGAGGGATCGATCGTTGGATTGACCACGCCGACGGGGCTTCCGCTTTTACAACAGGCACGGGAGTCTGAGTAGATAATTCAGGCGCAGAACTTAGACCATATTTTCGGGTTTTAGTTACCGGTCTTCCACGAATCGTGGCTCAATTTTTGTCCGCTCCCCGGGTTTCACTATTTCTTGCAGGCGGCGCTGAAATTGCATACATTTCAAATGATCGTTAACGGACTTCATAGCCAGTATTTCCTCCCACGGTCTCGGAGCTGAACATGGCTAGCAAGGTTACCCAAAGGCCAAGTGACTTTTTGATTGTCCTGGAGCGCAGACTGCTTGCGCGTATGGGGCCTATGACCTTCGAAGAGAATGGAGACGCTAAGACTGGTTTGGCCAGTCCAGTAGGAAATGTTGTGGAGGAGCGGTCCCATAAAACAACACACTCCGCCGAGAGCTCTCTTCTTCATTGTTATTGCTGCCTTTTGTTTGTGTATATCTGACGGGGCAAATGTGGTCTTGGTGATTGCAACACCAAGGAAGGCAGGCGCTATTTACTAATTTGGAGACTGAAGTTCGAACATCATTGCAGAGAGAGTCCCTTAGTACTCTTCCATCCTACTCCCCATGGAAGAAACAGAAGGTACAGGGCTGAGAAAATCCTCACATTTGCAGTCGCAGGTTTTCTGTATCACTCTACTTATCGTGGTGTGTGTGTGACCAGTCAGCGCTGCAGCGGTGTTTCGGCTTCCGCCAAACCTGCAGCTGACGTAAATAAAATTGAGAGATGGAGAGGCTTGCTGCTTCTACTGGTATTCGCTGAGGCCAGTGCATTCGAAGTAATATGACTTATGACACTTGTAACACGGCATGCCGTTCTGTGTGGACAGTTTACACCCTTACCGGCCGCAAATGCCTACCGCCTCAGGCAGTGCCTGTTGAGTCTCAATACTGCTATATCTAACGCAGGTCATTGTGGATACGAATGGAAAATATACGACATAAAACAATTGGTTTTCAGTAATTCAGAAAGAGAGGAACACGATAAAGCGGAAAAACTGGACACGATGGAGCTCGAATAGTTCGATACGTAACGAGTCAGTGTGTTATTCGATAACGAATAACAGTAATCATATATAACTATTGATGCGCAGGGCACCAATAGGAAAAAAATGTGGATGGACAGTGACAATGCGGACTAAATTTCGAGTTACTAGTGCACCGATGGCCTCCAACGTTTATTCGGCAGCTTTAGCTAGCTCCGTACTGAGGACTGAGGAATGGGACGATTCCAGTATTTCACGGGTGGACGGAGGCGGATGTTTCGACCGGAGCTGTCGGAAAATGGAAATCTCTTTTGCACCAAAGGAATCAGTTGCCCGTCGAAGTGGTTATGGGGGTTTGCCATCTCCCAACCCAATATTGAAAAGCAGTTCGTTCTATTTCCTCTGCTCCGATGGTCCGATTCCATTTGCTAAGTGCTGGTTCAATGTATCATATGGGCTCACGAAAGGTATTTTATGAATGAAACCGTAAACTGCCCTTGCAGTTACAGTTTGGATATTGTGAACTACGTTCTAATGCATAATAAGCCAGGATTTGAACCCAAGTCCTGACTTGCTCAAAAACACAATCTGGGGTTGAAGGTACAAAACATAGAAGGCTGAACACTGTTGGTTGTCTCAATAAAGTCATTATCAAATTCTTGATCACACTGGAACACTTCAGAAAAGTAATAGTGTTCAAAATAAGGTAAGTAAAAGGAGTGGTATTGGGTTCATCAGATTATAGTGAGAAATAAATGAATGGATTGTAATAAGCCTGAATATAAACTAACGAGAAAAGTCAAGAAATGGAGTCACAGGGGTGAATATTTTTTCTGGAACCTCCAATGATATTCGGAGTGGTCCAAGTGTATTTGGTGGTGTGAAGCGTTGCAGCTGAAACTTGTTTCAACAGTGGAATGTTTCAGCCGGCTACCAATCACCAGCGCTGTGGAGAGGACTGACAAATGCAAGTAGCAAAGTTTATTCAAGAAGTATGCTGTGGTCATTTCTTTCAATCAGATCAAACAAAAATATGCGGCGAGGATTTTTGTAACAAGTATGTAGTAGCATGCGCTGCGCCGCAACTTTGTTTTGCCACACATACTCCCTATCAGGTCCTCTAACACGTGGGTTGGCCGCGCCCGTGCAACAGGCTGAGGGAGATGACCAACCAGAACCCGAGATCGGAGGTCAGTGAGCGTGAGACCACGTCTGATTGGTGGGAACTCCCGGACCGTGGGGCCCTGTATATATNATATATATATATATATATATGGAGAAAGACACGCTGTAGTACGATCTCTCTCGGTAATTGAGTTGTGTTAATGCGCGCTTCTTGTTCATCAGTGGTTTTTATTCTTGGAAGTAGACTTTGTTTTACTCGATTGCGAACGTTAGACATTGTGTGTACTGTGACCTGTGATTGACCTAACTGGAATATGGCAATTACGCAGATTAGCAAAATAAAGTGCGTAACAATGGAAAAACTACGCTTGTCTGGTAACAGAGCCATTTTTAGAGCACTCTCGTTAGTAGGCTTGCGTGTTCAGATGCACTGCCGTCGTAGTGATAATATGCCGCGCTAATTTTGTACTTGGCGTCGGTTTGCCGCTTTATGTTTATATGAGGTGGTAGAATACACTGCTTGGGTTGTTGTGAGGTTTTCAGTTTCCACGCTTTGAGTCCACCTGTTTTTGACTTCTGCAAGATTGTGCATTGCTCAATCAATGTGTTTGGTCGTTCGTTATTGTCACGTGGTCGTCGTTGATTGGTATATTATACTAAACAGATTGTATCATGTCTTTCAAGAAACTGCTGGCTCAAACTGAGTACATATTGGTTGGAACATTATCAAAAGTCTTTTACATTGGTTAAAAATTCCATTGTGCATTATTACATCAAGCCACAATTGTGGGCGATTTAAATCGCCCATGTAGCACGACCGTCTTTTGAGTGTCTTCCTAGAGTTTTAGATGAACACCTTTAAGTCACTCAAGAGATGGTCGAACGGGAAATTTTTCGCACGCCTTTTTTCATTTCTAACACTTTTCGCCTTCTCTCTTAATCGTCATAGTTAACGATTTCGTCATGTTTTCAAGGTTTATCTCAACAAAAGCACTTCTTCGCGCAGCGTATTCCATAAATCCCCCTTAGTTTGAGAAAACACGGATTGAATGCGTTAAAAATTTAATGGACATATGTGGAATGTACAAAACGCAGGATTATTGTTCCATCACGTGATTGTTCGTCTCCGGTTTGCAGTGTCACCATGCTTCTCCGGTTCCGTATGCAGTTATTAAGAATCCCGGTTAACCGCCTGAGAGTCCAAATCTGAAAAAGTGGGATATCTCAGTTATTATGGGAAATACGACCATAGATC
The DNA here is from genome assembly GCA_008508345.1 of Paragonimus westermani. Classification (NCBI taxonomy): domain Eukaryota; kingdom Metazoa; phylum Platyhelminthes; class Trematoda; order Plagiorchiida; family Troglotrematidae; genus Paragonimus; species Paragonimus westermani. The sequence continues at coordinate 136,216 of QNGE01000746.1, forward strand.
ACTGTAATGGATTCGACGAGAATATTACGCTGAGCAATAAAACCATACTCTCACTAGTCTACGGAAACTGGGTGACCGTTTAGAGGCAAATTAAATGTTACCACATCTAGGCCAAATATACAAGTTCTGGGAAGTCAACTGAACGTCCAATATCTTAGTGGTTGTTACAAATACGATGAATAAAATGGAACACTTACTGGTCAATCGAACGTCTGCATCGCCTTCCATTTGTCTTCTTCCTCTCATGACTTTGTTGCTTGTATTTTGTATCGAACGCTGTATTTTTTCTTTCACGGTGGCCTGAGACACCCTAACGTACTGATGTTTCATAACGGTCTCTGTTACAACAGTCATTTGTTCATAAACCAACTCACCAACGATGGCGGTCGCTAACGGGGTGGATGCCAAAAAGAAACGATTGTTCACTCCTCGCCAATTGACGTTCGCGGCCAAGTAATCAGTCATGGTCGACCGCATGACGTTGCCGATGCAGTCACTCAATGACTTGCCGCCCAACTTTGACAGATAGCTCACCTTGTGGGTGTGATGTAAGGGGTAAATTAATTACTAGTAACTGGTAGGTATCGCTGTCTTCCGGTTCCAAGTTCAGCAGCTGAATATCTTCAACCGTGTGCATTGGGAAGCGCACTGACCGCAGTCAGTGGAATTCGGCTGTGTTCACTCCACAGGACTTGAGCTTTACGTGACTTTTGAAGGAAGTGAAAGAGTCGCTGGCATGAGGCTCGTAAAAATGGTTCTAGCCTTTAGTAATTGCAATTGCAGCATTGCGGCACTATTGTGGGTAACCCTCCCGCAAAGTTTTCACTCCAGATACGGTTAGTTACCCAAATAGCAGTAATTCGGAAAACAGAGAACAGCTCAATACGACATATATTGCCACGACGGATAAAAATCAGCTGTACAGTCAGCAGAAGTATACCATATCGGTTATAACCGATGCAGTAGACACCACCGTAGTTGTGTATGCTCTTTATCTGGCCTAGCCCCATTTAAGTGTCAAGATGACGTGGTGGACAAAAAATTGACTGGCACATGGGGATTTTGGAATGAGAAGGAAGCAAAATTAAGTTAACATTGGTACTAACTGAAGACTGTGGATGATGCCTCAAAGGTTCCTTTGGCCTGCACGACACCCGCTCATGGCCTCCCACCGCGCTTGCACTAGTGTAGTGGACAAGTGGGTATGCACTCTACCCTCGTCCACTAACAATCTGAAACGTTTTTCCTGAAGAGCAGTCGAAATGTAGTCCCACCAGGCATCGAACTAAAAGAACGCGCTAGGGTTTGGGAACAAACCGTATATTTCCAGCACTGTTAGAAAATATGATAAGCAGTCAGTTCTATCCTAATCTGGGACCAACGGCAACAACCGAGAGAAGAAAGAGAAGGAGCGCGAGTTGGGCCCCAGCCCACTCGGCGACACTCAAAAGCGCGCCAATCGGGAAGTGCATGGAAACTTCGAGTGCGTTAGCCAACGCCTAAATGGTCCAGGTTAAACGGCCTTGACTAGTGAAGGAAGAGATGAGTCGTTAGGATAGGAGCAAAAATTTGCTGCCCGCAATTAGTAGCACGGCTGAAGAAAGTGGCACTGAGTTCATATCAGGCCTTCTTCAACAGGCGTACACAGAATCATACGTACAGGAAATACAAGCAATAAAGTTCGGTTGCAGCTGGGATCCTTAGAGAAGCCACACGATTGCTGGTCATTACACTACCAAGCATTCACAAGATAACTGAAAAGCACTTCTTGGCCTCGAAAAATATATTATTACAGAACTCAAAAATATCCGACGGTAACGGAATACATACATGCGAGCTAAACATCATAATTAACTCAGCATACTATTATGACCGATAAGTATTCTTTTCAAGTTGACAATCATTCACGTTTGACCGCAGCCTTCGCATTCAGATAGACTTTCCAGCCAGCCTGTTCCGAGAAGAAGCACTAGACTCGAGTTTCGCTCTCATTAGAGCTCGTCGTTAGTGCATATCCTTGCCATGACCAGGATTTGAACTCCGGCCATTCTAATCATGAGTTACTGTGTCTCCTCTTGAGAAGATCGGGCAACCTGGTCACTGCTCACAAACGAGAGTGGTTGAGCGTTACGATTTGGTAATTCGGCCGTACCTAATGTGAGGTTAATGGCGCAGTGGTCAACACGGTTACCGCGTGATTGGGATGGGCGGAGTTCTAATCCCGGCCGTGGCAGGGATACGTATTCATTTAAGCTCTTCAGAGGTATAAGTGGATTTATGTATCCTTCGCAGTTTACTGCGTTTGTAAACCACAGCCATGCGACTGGGCAAAAACCACGAAAGAAATATATGGAGAAGAAAAGGGTAAGGGGTAAACAAGTGGGTTGACAAAAAGATGCGTCGCAGCACAGTATTCATTTGATATATTCATAAAACTTCTAAACACCATGTGTATCAACAGTCCGCAAATTTGTGTTCGAATTCATTGAGTGTCATGATTCAACTACCTTCGAAGTCAAGATGCCCCGGACACTCATCACTCTGTCAAGGCAAAGTGTAAGAGCTTTATTCTTTTTATTTCACGTATTTCACTTGAGAAGCACAGGATCCCTGTCGAGGACAAAAGGGTGTCTCTCTACGTTTGGTAACCCTGAAAATCGTCAGTGTTTCGAGAAGGTCACCTATCTGTCTCCTACTTTTCAGAGGGAGTTTAGACTTTTAATTACGTTTTCTTAGTATGGGCTCATGTTGCGAATCGAAACCGCAACTTTTCAGGTTTTTAGACATCCTTTGTGAGAAAGAAGGACCACGCTTGTACCTGGTAGTCTAGACGACGTCGCGCAACGACCTTGCAGATTGACATGAAGACGTCTGGTTCCTTGGACACGAAAGTCCTTTTAAACGGATATTTGCCTTTTGATTTGCCACTTAGCACTAGGGAGACATCTTAAAACCCTTGGTTTCTCGAAGCCCCAGATGCCTTAGTTCTGGCATCCTTTCTAATTCTGTATTGAGTACATTCCCACCAACCTATCTTGGGGACGTTATGGTGCCAGCCCAAATCAACTGATTACATTTTTCTATGTTCAGCGGTGGTTCTTGCTTGTCCAGTGTCTGGTTCTGTCAAAGCAGCTCTGGACTTTGTTTTCTGGTAAGCATCTCACTAGTTTCACAGTATCGGTAAGTCTATAGTTGGGTCGGTTTATATTCTTCACTAAGTTATCGATAGATGTGTAAAGTAAGATTCTATCCAGAACCGCCCACTGAGAAACCTTACTTGTGATTCGATTAGAGCTCGACCGTGAGTCTTGCATCTGAATATAAAATGTCTTGCATGGAGGGAAAATCTGTGGAAAGCAACCGTACTTCCGGATTCATTATCAGCACTTGGTGACTTGCCAAATCAAATGTCTCTCAAGCCCAGCTAGCCCTTCACGCTTTTAGTCCTTGTATAAACGTCTGGTGGTTTCATCCAAGAAAATATATGTTCTCCGTCAAACTCTTCGCGTTTTTTGTTTATCGTTCAAAAGTGCCGGTTACTATGGCGTGACTCAGGTTTTGTTGTACAGTACGTTTCTCGTGAAGTGTTGATTCACTTATTGGTGCTCTGATAGGTACGCAAGGTCCCTAAGTTAGCGCACTGGACGCTCAGTGAACCCTACTATGGACCTTGTGGTTCCACCCCACATCCTGTGTTTATGATTCATCTTTCACCAATAAAGCATGCATTTACGCGCATGCGCTTGGTGGCTTTTGAAAATTCCGCCCTCCTATTTGCAATGACAACTAACTAACTGAAATGAGGAAAATAGCCGCAATATCGACTGACACTGCTTGAAGTAATGCAACTGATAATTATCAAGGTAAACCTCAAAAACAGACAGAGAGCTGGCGGAAGTAATATGGCCGAGAAAATCACTTCAATTTCCCCATCCTTGGGGAAGCAAAAGGATGTCCACATCCAAGTCTGCTTTGCTAGAGCTCAGTTCTAATGTCTTTTTTCACCATGTAGCGCACCACATTCCCCATAACGAACACGGGTGTTTGGAGACCTCAACGACAGCGATAAATTACATCTAAACTGATGATACTGTAACAGGTATAGGTGCGGCGACGTCATTATCTTTTCATAGGGCCAAGGACTGCCTTGGCAACACGACCTTGCGCAACCACTAGGATAAGCTTTTTCTTCTGAAGAAGGGTTGACCAGATTGCGACTTAATTTTTGAGTTGCGACAAACCAAACTTTTATTAAGAAGCTAGAAAAAGTTGGCTTCAAACTGATCAAACAAACGTTTTGGTGTTGTTGGGGCACAACTCGCTTTTCCTGCATTCGTTTGGACTTTTGGAAAGCCTGAAGTAGTTTACAAAACAGATGTTTTGAGGTTTTTCATAAAGAGAACTGTCTGGGGATGGGTTATGACTGTGCATAATTTTACATCTATGGTTACCACATTGCAGCTGATTTACTGGAGACCAATCGAGTAAAACGGTAAAGTCGTTATACGGGAAAGCGAGCGTTGCCGGTGTTAACAATACGGGAAGTCGTAGCATCTTCAAGGAGCGATAACGGAGTGGAAATGTAAGGGCGCATATCGTTAATGAAGACAGAGGATAGAAGCGAGCTCTAGAATGAACGTTGCAGTGTTCCACTGACGCTAACTTGACAAGTAAAAACTGCTCCGTTCACGCACACTCTGTAGAGATGGTCGGCAAGATAACGCTAACAACTTGAGGAGACTGCCCTGCATCCCTTAAGGAAAGAGTGTGTCAGTTAAAATAGCACGCAGCCTGCAGCCAAACGTCTAGACGTTGTCGAGTTATATGACGTTACCGTCACTGCTTTGATCGGATGCATTTGTACACTGACGTTTGGCTATCGGTTAATTCTTAGTGCACGAACAATCCTCGCTGAAATCTTGCTTCCCGTTGCATAGACGTTCCAGGATATCAATCATCTATAGAGCCAGTGATATATACGAACTTCCTCCAAATCCCCAGGAGGTTTGATAACGAGGAGATTGGATTACAGTCACAAACACAGTTTCGCCTACCATTTGTTGGGTGCTGTTCTGCGAGTGATACATTGACGAGTGAATACACTGAGGGAATCAGATGTTTCAACAAAAGTTTTAAGGGTGATAGGTTAAAGAAAAGCAAGGCTTTTCTAAAGCCACCGGAATCTCGCTAGAGAAACTGGGAATGTGGGATCCACTTCGCTAGTGTCATAAATCTCAAATACGTGAAAACCGTGAAAACCGATACCATAGGCTTCTATGAGGACATCTGAGACTTCAATGAGAGAATCAGAAGGTCCAGGCTAAACTAAAAGCCGAGGCACCGAACGTGTTATCATGGATGTTGACCATTATAGAAACCAAAGACAGCTCAAGTTATGGTACGTGCCGGCACAGCTGAAGACAGGAATAGTGATGACGATGAACTACTTGTCGTGGAAGTAAGCATAACGTTACGTATTCTCCCTATGAGCCGTCGATTACATGCCCAGGTGAGCAGTTTGGGTTGATGGTTCCTATTCGAATGCATTCTAAAGCATTGATTCGGCCAAATATGATGAACAAATGCAGAGAAAAAACCGAAAATATGCGTATGGTGTGCATAGACTCGTCTACACGTTATATACTAAGGTCATCGGTTAGAGCTAGCAGATTAGTTACCGTGCCTCTTCTTAAGGCGATCGCGAAATCTGAGTATGACTCACAGCTGGATACAGCTGGGCTTATGTACATGATAATTTGTCTATGCCTAGCGTGAAGGCAATGATGCACTGACCAACGAGTTTGCCTCAAGAAGACGACGTCGGTGTACACTTCCAGGCCGTGACAAGGATATGCACAACTGATTAGCTCTAATACAGTCGAAACTCGAGTTTAATGCTTCCTATTGAAAAGGACTGACCGAAGTAACCAGGACCCCGACAGCTGCGATCAAGCATTAGTGATGGTAAACTTATATAGACCAAAATCTTTTGCTTCTTATCGCCAGTTGGACTAGATGTGATCTGTTCATAAGTGTATGTAATTCTCATCGGTATGGGCGAAGAATCCAAATTGATCCCAGAAAAGGAAATGTAAACCTGTCGTCCATTCTGCTTTACTCATTCATTCTTTCATTCGAAAACGCCATGATCTTGACTAAAAGGTAGAGCGGCTCGGGCCACCGATCACAACAACATTGGCGTGAGTAACCCGGAAGAACACTTCATTGAAAACAATAAAATTAATGGAGCACGACTAGCTGGAGCAACTAGATGTGATGTGGGTGCAGGCACGTCATTAGTTGCAACACAGTGCCAGCTCAGATAACTTTTCTAGTTAGCGATATGAGTGGTCTGGAGGATCTCAGCCATGCGGGCAAATCCCATCCAATCTTATTATTGAAATAGGCACGGTCTTCTGATTTCATAGCCATCATATATTTGCGAGTAAAATTACGTAAGATGTACTCTGCAGAGACATTTCGACCGACCTCTTCGGTTGCGATGCACGGACTATGACCAGTCAGCATACACCAATTTAAACAAGTGTAAAATAGGAATGAGTCATCGGCTGTCATGGTGTTAAGGGTTTACAGTCATGGGTTTGTAGTGTTCGTCGCGTGGTTGTTATTACTAGTTGAATGTATTGGTAATGCTGTTTCCATAGATTTCTTTCTTTCTCTTGTTCTAAGCTTACTCCTAGGCTACCCATTAGCTTCCGTTCATTTCGGTGTGCCTTACTATAAGGTCGATAAATTGTCTGTATCGTCAGTTCTTCACCGGATCGGTTTAAGATTGGAACTGTGTATATTTTTAATTCATGACGGCCCATTCGAGCGTGACTGATTATTCGTGCTATTCTTATTGCAGCCGATGACTCATTTCTATTTTACGCTTGTTTAAACTGGTGTACACTAATTGATCTTAGTCCATGCACCGTAACCAAAGAGATCGATCGAAATGTCTCTGTAGAGTGTGCCTTACGTAACTCCACTTGCGTGTTCTAAATGCATGATCCATTTTCATCTCTTTCTGTCTATCAGACCAAAACAATAATCGCAAAACCGGCTTGACTGTTTGGCAGATGTTCAGGCGGGGAGTGGAATGAAAACTCTTGGCACCACTTAGATGGTCACAGAATGTAACCTGTTAACACGGTTTGCTAGTCTTGATATTACATGCACTTCTATTATCGCAATCTTCTAGGCCATAGTAGTCGATTTCAATAAAGTCTAGTAAACCGGTTTGTTGGGTATTTCGGAAGCTGTCTCTATCAATACAGTGACTCGAAAAGCTAAGGATGGAAACGCCAAAGACATGTTAACATGGTAGCTAGTAGAACCCTCGATAATCTGACGCTAGTGTGAATGCTGCTTTTGGGATTCTGGATGGCTACCGGTATATTATAAATGTAAACGAAACCAAAACTCTATCTGCGTAAGACTTGATCCGTGTATCTTTAAAGTATGATAGCAGTGCTCCGGGGCGAGCGAAGTTGGTATCTCGATTTTAACAAGTTTACTGTTGGTCATTTTCATCAACCGTTTCGTGATTGTTATATGAAAGTGAACAATACCACACAGAGGCATTTTCTGATTTGGTGTGCAGATTTTGAAGTGTGTGAATACTTTGACATTAAACTACAACCCTAGCACCGTTTCCGTAACAAAAATTTTATCTATAGATCATTGATGTCCCAAAAGTCTCGGGACAAAAGTGAGTTTTTTTCATTTCGATTCCAGCTCACATCAGTCTGCAACAGGAACCGAACATTTTCATGCCCACTCAACGGCATCCGAGCATCTTCAACATGACAGCTTTTTAAATGTGAGGCAAACTGATCAACCACCCAGTGACTGGTTTGCTTCTAAACTAGATCCACCATTTTGTGTGAAATTGTCCTGCTGTCTGTCACTGCCATCGTCTCGTTATCAGACTGTGAACTCAGCGGTAAGTTTTGAAATATGAGTAGTGATGGTGGGTTTTTTGTTACGTAATATGTAGGGTTATATAGAAGGCGTATGTTCACAATTTTGATGATGGATTTATTAACATTTAACAATAACTGGCAGGTACTTCGAGTTACCAAATGCGATGGTTATAGAATAGTTGGAAAAACCGCTTTAGGAGGTTATCATCCTGTTTCCCTGTTCTGAAGAAAAACCTGGGAATGTTAATCTCAGTACAGCGGTACGGTGACGTCACATAAGTTAGCGAGGCTCTCAGAAGAAACAGAGTGGAGCACATTTAGCTAATTTAAAAGGACACTTATTGTGGTGCTGGCGACAGGACAGAAAAAAGAAAGGCAACAATTCTGCAATGAAGCAACAGTTAAAGATGATGGTTTTTAGTTTTTCCCATCCGGGTGTGAAAACTGTTGGACAGTCACGACATTTGTAGGTCAAACAGAGTCTATAATGACGTATACAAGTTACCGACTCCAAGAAGGAAATTGGTTACTCTCAACGCGTGAATGGCCAGCAGTTTTAAATCAGACAAGATTGAGCCCAGGAATGTTGATTATATAAATTACGGAACAAAATCGTCTGTGAAATGTGGTAGAGCGTGAGGTTGTTGAAGTCCTAAAAATGTCCTAAGAGACCCTTGGTCACCACACCTGAACACTGTTCTTCGTATTGGAGATAAAATTGTGTTCATTTTATTCCCGTTCAAAGAAGACCTAACCATTGAACAGGTGAAATAGCGTTTGTACTGGTCACCGAAACTAACATTTCCGGATGTGTCGTTCAGAACTCAGTTCACTGCCAGACGCATGCTCAGAATTAGTCTTAAAGACCAGTCAACTTTCGTGACCGATTCACTTGCCATCATTTCACAACAGAGTACATCGACAAGACGATCAAACGTCAGCTTAAACTTCATCCCGCTCGGGCCATACTCACAGAATTAATCACCAGTGCCGTTATGTTACACCTCACCGACAACACTCATTGGGTAAACGTGTCTAAGGAATTTAGTATGACCTATTGGGTTCTATCCAACTACTCCAATGTCTTTGGGTGGCGAGTTTGGGCACCGGCCCAGTAAACCTTCATCAAATGGCGCTACCCAGTGCTCACTTCAAAAAGCCGGTTGGACTACGATTTACTGCTTTCTTAGCCCCTAGCGGATGAACTTTTTTTCTCACCTACACTCACACAGACAGTTGATCTCAGCCACTGTACATGAATCTATCCAGTGCTTAGACTTCGAACTGATTTCGAATGGGCTATTCAGATTTTCAAGTTGCCCATCACTCACAGTTGATCGCAGCGTTCGCATTCAGATAGACTTTGCAGCCAGCCTCTTTCGAAAAGAAGCACCAGACTCGAGTTTCGCTCTGATTGGAGCTCGTCAGTAGTGCATATCCTTGCCACGGCCGGGATTTGAACTCCG
>QNGE01000746.1:146083-167833 GCA_008508345.1 Paragonimus westermani
TTTTCGAAAGAGGCTGGCTGCAAAGTCTATCTGAATGCGAACGCTGCGATCAAATGTGAGTGATGGTCAACTTGAAAATAAACCAAATCCCCGACTACTCATCAGTGATCTATTTAGATTTCTGATGGTTGGGAATAGTGGTGGTGTTGGTTGTAGCTCGGGTTGATTGTTTTGGTATTGATATGTTCGCCGAGCTTGGCATTTAAGTTGCAACCTAAATGCCAAGCTCTGCGAACATATTTAGATTTCCTAATGAATTTCCAGTTCTCGTTCCAGTTTTATTAACCTCCTGATAAATGACTGAGGATACATACTTGTCATTTTCCTTTTTCTTCAGTTTATTAGGAATTCTCACGATAATAATGTGTTTACTGTTTAGAGGTCACGCGCGGAGGACATGCAATCTAAGGAAATACCTGTTCCTTCTCTGCGTCATCGATTCGCCCTAGAAATGCTACCTTCATCTCCATCTCCAGAGCTCAGACTATCAGTGACAGAACTTGGTTCGCAAACAAAGGTTCCCACGTACTCACCAGAGCCCGTAAACCAGTTAGGAGCGATGTCAGAAAGATCTAAACGCCCAACTCCCGAAGGAATTTTAGACAACATTGCAATTGATGGGTTGTGCCATTCGTCTGACGTAAGTTCACTGCAAGGAATTCATTTTTATTAGACTGCAGACTACATTAAAAGGTGGAGGTCATGGTAAACTTTTTGAATCAACTTGTTCACGAGGTCAGTAGTACCGCCGTTTCCACATTGATTATTCTGTAACTGTCCTCCTGTTTCGTGCCATTTGGAGCAGCGGTTTTCTTTCGAGACTGTGTTGTACGTAACTCGAATACCACCTACAATTTATCGCAGTTTTCACGTTTTCCTAGACCTTCCCGCCAGCCGCTTTTGAAAAAAACGTTCTGTTCGAACCTCCGTCTTCTTAAAGCTTTTCAGTGGTGCACATTCTTGATACGGCTGGGACTAGAACTCTGGTCACCCCTTTCTGAGACAACTATGCTCGTTACTCCGTCATTCACCCCATATTAGGGTGGACTGAACCATCGTACATAAATTTTCAATCACATTTGTTTATGTTGTAAACTGAGCCCAATTAAAAAAGAACGTTTGTTAAAACTGATAACATAGTAGTTATGAAAGACTCCTATATATGTTTTCCTGTCATACAGAAACATGTTCACTTTTGTATTCAGTCGTAATATTTCTGGAGGTTTACTTTCTCGATAATTAAATTCACATATGTCTGTGTATACACACCAAAGCGTACTGCGATGTTGTAAACCTAAATGTTGCTATGAATGGAGGAAAAACGGTTGATCACCAAAGTAAAAGCGGATACGAAGTTACAACCAGCAGACTTCCCCACGATAGATGTACTATTCATCTCGACTCCTCGCTCTGTTTTTGACAGCGGCTCCAACAATCGGTGAACTACAATGAGGGAGTCTTAACATAAAAACCTTTATCGTTCGAACCCACGTCCTACACTGACTACTTTCTGGCTGTTTTGAACTTAATAAAGGTAATACGAAAATAATGTAATACAGCAAACGATGAGTTGGTTTGCTTTCAAGGTGTATAATTCTTGATGTCGGTTCTTGGATCTTAAAAAATGGGTTTCAAGCTACACTTCCTTTCTGTTCCCCATTTTTTTTATAACGTGATCTTGCTTTTCTTGTCATCGTGGCTGGACATTTGAGCGTCATTTTTAACCACTGATGTATAGCTGTCAATGATGATCATACTAATGGTGAAGTAGTATTCGCAGACTTGTCCGAACTTTGGGAGTCTTCTCAAAAATATCTACGTGTTTCGCAGCGATCATCCTCACATAATTCCAAAATGTGCTAACTGCTGGTCCAGTGGTGACACTTTTTAACGCCAGACCACCTGTATGGTGGATATAGGCTGTATTGCACTCTTTTTATCTAGTTCCTTCTGCAATTCTATTCTCCTGTCTATGTGTTACACACGAAGTGCATTTTCTCGCCTCCAATTGTTAGACTTCCTTCCTGTCACCAATCCATTCGGTATCACAATCGGCGTCACTTTTGCACGTTTATGGCCACACTACTCACGAATCATCTTCGGTCATGCTACATTCAAGTCTTTTGCCAACGGATTCAAATCAAAACCCGGTCAGCCAAAAGTGGTGTATTCTCAGTCAGCTGAGAAATGAAAAATCCCCCGGATCCCAGGTGAGCTGATTGCATCTGTCCAAATGTAAACTGTTGAGCGATTTGTGCCGTGTCTTACCTGTTCCGGGCCCTATACTCGAAGTCATGTTGTCTGAAGAAGGAGCACAAGAAGCGTTCTATGATTGAACCACTGAAACGGCAAGTTCGGACAACTCAGACAAGCACTTTGTTGATCTGAGAGTTCACTATTCAGCATAAAACATTTCCCTTCTTCAATCAAACCATAGTTTTGAGTCACTTGTTTGTAGTTGTTATCGTTCTCACTGCCTGAAGTACTCGTCATGTTCGCTATTATGGTGGACAGGTCGATCGTCGTCCAATAATAATTTAGCGCCATTCTTGAAAAGCATTTGAACTGTGTTCCCAACAGGTATCGAACGCGGCAGAATTTGGAAACGAACTGTTTACGTTCAGCGGCATTTGGATATATGATAATTGTTTGAATCTAGCGTGATCTAGAACGAACAACAATAATCCAAAGCAGTGCTCAAAAGATCGCCATACGAAAAGTGGGTGGAACTTTAAAGAACGTTAAACCACACTGAGAAGTGTAGAAGCAGAACGACCTTAAAGGTTAGGGTAACGGACTAATTGATAAGAAACAACAGAGGTCTGCTGTTTGCAGTTAGCCACACTATTGAAAAAGTGACACAGTTCTTATCAAGTCACCTGCTGAAGGCATACACTGAAGCATATATCCAAAATAGACAAGTGTCAAAACACGATATCAGCAGACCCCTAGAAATGCCACACGACCGTTTGTCATTATGTGAACATCTCATCCATGACAATATTGTGCATACTTACGACGACTCTTTGAGCAGATGTTCGTTGTTGATGTTGTTAACGTCAAATAGCGATAGGGTTCGTCAGCTTGTTTTGGGAGTAGATAAGCCTATCCTCGGTTGTTTAGACATGTCTTGTAACTGCCAGCTCTTTACATTATGCAACGTGTTTTTTTATAATATGGGCTGGTTTCGAACAAGACTGTGACAGTACTGGCTTCATAATTGGGGTGCTAATAGTTGTGTCATAATAATGTTTGCGAAATCAAAGCCATCACTTTTGCTGTAAGGGTTCTGTCCCTTTTAGCCATCTTTCAATGTCCACCTTTCCTTATTAGTTAGGGTGCTTGACCACGTTATGTTTGTGTTACGTACGTATATGTGTGTGCTATTCAAGTTTTGTCCGCCTTCTCATGTTTCCATCCATAGCACCAACTTGACACTCTTGACACAAAAACCAATGAATGTAATGAACACACTTCACTTTGCCAATCGGAAACATCCCTTACCGGCCTGGGCCATCACATCGAAACAGGCAACATACTCGATTTCGCTAATGCCAATGACGATCCACTAAAGTGGGACTATGCCGGGGATCTGGCTTCTGCTCAACTAGGGTCAATCACCGGCGAGCCGGTCCGTTGGGATACTTGTGCAGAGCATAATTCCGACCATGACTCAGCTGACAAAGTATCAATGGATGCAGAGCCAGTTACATTACCTTTGACCTGGCCCTCTGCAAGCAAGCATCGAATCCCGACTTGTTTGCAGCATCAACGTTCCCATATGAACAGCCGACAGTCTCATCACCGGGCTTATGCGACTCAAACAAGGTTCACAAAATGTTCACCAAATCGTTTTACTACCGGTAAGTGTGGTATTTGTTTGCCACCTTCAGCGGAGCAAAACTGTAAAATCAACCAACCACAGTGTGACGAGCTTTTTCGTTGTATTTCTTTGCCTATGCCGTTTTTAAGCTTATCTAGTTACGTGCCCAAACTAGAGGAATGTGTAGTTTCTGAAGTTGATCATGCGCCAGCTTGCTGATAGTACCCCTCAGTTTACTCAGGTCAAGATGTTTTGAGCGAAGTCGGGGCCTTCCCCCCATTATCTGCATGTTTATGATCGATCACCTATGCAGTCTTGGGTTTTCGTTCCACAGCGTGGTCTGCGGGTAATCCACACAAGCTGGGCGTTGATACTAAACGATGTGGCGCAGATTCCGCGGAGTATTGAGCCACAGCAGGTTACGGAAGCACGTGATGAAAATCGAGGAACATGTCAGTTAAGAAAATCTTAAAATTGGGCTGGGCAACCCAACTTTCATGTCGACCTAGTTACTGTCTAATGTGTTTTGTTTATTGAGAATGAATGGTTGTATCGGTGCACTTATAGACACATGAGATTCAAAGACTACACTTTAGATCGACCATTTGGTTTAGTGCTCATCTAAGATCTGCTAATATTCATCACCCAAATAGGGACACGGCTCTCGAATAATTAGATGTTTACCCTGAGTACGTTTATCGCGAATGACCGTACAGTAACTCAAAATGTACAAACTGGTACTTGAGACATTCTCTATTATACCCGATGCGACGTCTGAAACAAAGTGCTCAGATTCACCCACATTCTTTTCCCAGTACGTGAAGCCTGTTGCGAGAACCAGCATGGGATTTCGGCATCTAAGCATCAAACATATCTCAGTAAGGTTCGTTGTTGACAGCTGACTAAAAGCGGTAACTTCTCAGTGCAATATTGTCTGTAACTTTACCAGTACTTTCTAATCGAACGCATGTGACACACTGACCAGTGGGTGCAGACTTTCTGTGGATTACCACATTTGGTTCTTACGAAGTCACTACTGTAGGGGTGGAATACGTTCACACCTACACAGATTACATCCTTTGGAGATGGAGTTTTACATCTGCGTGGACACAAAACTTATTATTTAACCACTTCTACCTTAAAACAGTTACACTATTAGATTTAAAGGTCGAAAAATTACTCTGGCTGTTACTCACAAGACGGAAGATCAACTCACATCAAGGTGTTGCGCTAAATTGTGCGGCCAGTGTTCAGAGTCATCATTGGCCATTATGGGAACAGCTGTTCCTCTTTCACTCGTTTCAACAAGTTCGTACCAGATGGCCTTCACTGAACTGGTAACTAGAACACAGTGGCTAAACTCTCTCGACAACTTGGTGTATCTGGTTTCAAATTGGGTGGGTGAAGAACTTGGAGGCCTATCGCAAAAAGAATACAAGTGGAAACCGAATGAAGTAGGCCAGGTTGGGTTGTGTGTTTCTGTCGATCTAAGATGTATTCTCTAAAGTCACCCGTGCTCGCCAGAATTGCGTTACTGCAATCCATTGCAAGCTAGCGGTACTCGCATTTGATGACAAATAAGTTGCTTCGAAATCCGTATAGCTGACGGGAATTTCATGAGTTTGTTTGTTGGCTCTTCTGCGCTCATCATCTCATGTTGTCTGCTTGAAACCTATTTTGAAAGTTTTCTGGGTTCACGTTACACTGCTCATTTCCATCGGCTCAGTGCGCGTTAATCACTTTAAACCATTCAAAAACTTTTCTCCACACATCATGATGGAATTCTGTGTCCAACAGATGTCTTTTGTTTTCCGAGATACTTATGACCACGCAATCCTCAAAAGGATCGCTTAGCGTATATCTGTGCAGTGGATATCCCTAAATAATACCATACCGAGTATCAACCCCTTGGTAATTTAACAACATGAAGTGAACATATTTTCCCATATCACACTAACACCTCCTAACTGTGGCTGCGTGTGCACTTGTATTTTCATCGCACCCCTCGAAATTGGTAGCCGACTTCGTGTGTATGTTAGTCAGACAGTGCAAACTTAGGTGATAGTGTAATAACGTTATATGTGCTGCTTTTCGAACCGTCGTAGTCTGGCTAATGCGACCACAAAGAGTGAGTTCCCAGTGACTTCTTCAACTGTTCCACACACTCCATCCATTTATGTTAATTCATTGGTTTTTACCACTTCCACACTTGCAAGCTTCGTTAACAGGACTACACTGCATATTAAATGCGGCAACCTTCCGCGTTGAAATCGCGCTTTCAGGCAAGAAGCAGTTTACCTACCAGGCCATGTGACCTATCGGACTGACAAATATCTCGGACTACTTTGAAGTAGCAAGTAGTTACAATTTTAGCTGCCAAATTATATCCGCTAATTCCTTCGTGAGATGCCGCAACATTAAGTATTCCGTGAGTGTTTGCTGTGGACAGGAAGTTCTGTACATTTTGATAGGCAGTAGGATTTAGTGTTGGTTGTAAAACTTTAGCGATTATCTCACTGTGCTATTATAATTCGGTGCGAGAAGCGCGAGAATGAATGTATTCGAGGATCGACCTCAATAGTACACAGTGACAGCATTGTCTTGCAGCGTTTTTCAAATATGTTATTCCACACGTTGTTTATCATTTAATATGAACGTGAACTACTTTGGAACGTAGGCGATATCTGATTACCATTCGGCTTTGTTATCGCCGAATGATCAACTGAAATACGAAGGGTGCATTCAGATCAAAATGGCCTGTGGTAACGACACCTGACTACCAGTACAAGAATGGGGGTTCGATCCATGCTCCTGTGACTTCTTCTGTCTACAGTTAGACAAGTCGAAAGTATCTGGTTTAAGTACGACTTGGTCTGTAGTATGGTTGTGAGCACCTTATGAATTGGAAGCTGGAAACTCAGTTCCTAGGCACTGACAGCTACTGCAACTCCTCGGAGTAGATGGAACTGCTAGACATTCATGTCTTGGTTTTGCAAAGCAGTAACCTAACAGTTCGGCGTGAAATAATTCGCAAAAATGATCGTATCTGACCCTTTAAGGCTGACGTTGTGTAGATGTGAGATGTCTTGTGAAAATAAGCGTTTGTGGCCCTATTGATGGCGGCTATCCAAACGAGATCAGTCGTACTAATTGCCTGCATACTGCGACATCCATAACATTAGTGCGAGTTGTTTGTAAATATGGGGGGGTGAGCAGGCGCACTTAATTGATTGGCACCGGCAAATTTCAAGATGCTCCTCTACTTATTTCCAAATGAATAACACTGACTACATTTGGATTGGCTGCCTGTGACCAGTTTCACCTAGGTATTTGGCGACTGAGAAGATTACACATTGTTCTAATGCTTGTAAGTCTGCGACAGCAGACTCCCAGAGTGCTCGTAACCATATCACGTAGGTTTGGTGAATAACCAGTCCTCTCAATGTAGCGTTCTCTACAATGACTTGATCATTTGTAGATCACATGGTATGTGACAAAATCGTTGTGGTTGTCCTTCGTAGAAAAAAAATCAAAAAGTGACATTATAATTGACAGGGTACGTATTTGATTAGTGCAGTATGTTATGTGTGTAGTTATCCATAACATACAGTCTGTTTTCTTAGATTTTAAGGTTGGTCATGACCTAGATTGCTTCCGCGTATCATCTGTATAAACACATTTTTTTCAGTGTTTTTTGCCCTTTTCTTTAACTTTGTGATAATTACTTCGCCATAACCCATAGCCTGTCCGTCAATTTGAGAGTTACTACATTCTTCAAATGTGAAATGCACCTTGTGCGTGCATAGTTTTAAAAGTGCTTTTAGTTGTTAATAGATGACGGACAAAGGAGTATTTTTCAACCCGTTATAGTTGCCTATAAACTCAGGAATCTCACTTAATGGAATATTTGTTATATGTCAAATAATTGTCATAATTTTTCATTTGGTGAAGTCTTTCGTTTCATCAAACTTAGTCTTTAATACTGACCTCTTTATACGGCATCCGTACCGATACCGATATGTCCACGAACCATCCAGCGAGTTTTTATCGTGGTACATTGACCGTGGACAGGGTTGTTCGCACTGAATCACCCGGATTTGCTGTTTTAGATAGGCAGGCATCATCATCGTCATAATGGCCCAAGACCTGACAAAAAATTACGGTAGCTAAGGCTACCGCACACATCAACAGTGACGTGGAATAGCCTAGAAGAGAACTCTGCTACCAAAAATGTTGGAAATTAATAAAAGGAGATCGGAGAGAAACAATGAATGACGTGAATGCCACTAACTGCAGCACACTCTCATCTCGGACTGTGTTTCGAGCTACTGATTCGACTGATCACAATAAACCCAGCCAGGAAGACTCAGTGTAATAGTCAGTGCTTTCATATTTCTTTATTGGGTCGCTGTTTGACCGTGGTGTAATGTATTGTTTCCTGAAGTCGTGAACTCATTGAATCGTCTCAGTAGTAACATATATTCTCATAGTAGCTCAAAAAGCATTAGCGGGCTCATATTATCAACTTTCTGGATGTCATCTTGTGTATTCGATGGAAAACTCCCCGTGCCACTGGAGGTGGGGCGCAGCTTAATAATATGATCAAGTTCTTATGAGTGCTAAAACAGGTCTTTCGTTCGCTCCTGATATCGTTGATTCTGAGTTCAATCAGTCACTTTCACTTCATGAAATGTGTTGGACATGAATGCTTTTTTTGGTCAGCCTATCATTTTCGACAGCGATGTGATTTATCTACAATTTGAACTTTTATCGAGTTATTTCTTTTTCAGAATTGGGATGCGGATGTTTTCGTTGATGGAACTAGTTTCAAACTGGGCTCTATACCATTGACAGACCAGTTATTTTGTGTCACACAAAACTTTACTCCAGACTGAAGTGCTTCCTGTTCTCTGTGTGTGAACTCGACTGAGTATAAATTATTTGCACATTTATCGGTGTCATTTGGCAATGTGCTAGTCACCATTTCTTAAGCAGAGGGGAGTAGCCTTTAAGTCTATTCTTGAGGATTTCTTTGTTTTGTGAGAGGTGAAAAGGACCTTTGGTAACCAGGTTTCAATGTAACCGCATGTGCATTCGACAATTAGGGACAAAGATTTACAAGCATAATAAACCAAACACCTTCTTGGAACCGGACACAGAAATACCACCCCTGAAGTCTTCAGAATAACACTTAAAAAAGTAGGGAGATATGCCATGCAATTTGCCGTGATTTTATCAATTGAGCACATTTGTCCATCCCTTTCTGTTCATAAGTTGTACCCATCAACATTTCGGCTGTCCAGTTAAATGGATATTTGCGATGACTGAGTTCGGACATCCATTGCCTAGCCTATTCGTACGTGAGTGTGTTCACAGGCTCCGCCTGATAATTTTATCCAATCTATGAGTTTAGCTGGTTTCATAAGACATATATACACTCGAACAATGCTATTGACCGTCTTCAAAAACATCTTATAGTACACAGTTTTGCAGAGCACCAACCTGCTTTCATGGGTCTTGTTCCAGTTGTCACCAATTGACTGCATGAACTCGTCACCATCCATGATGCTTTTCATTGTGTACCAATCGGGCAACCTGCTGTTGTGTACCGGCAGATCAAAGCGTGACTTATGTTAAAAGATTTTCCTTCTCGCCGCCAGTTCACTCTTCGTGTGAAAAGACGTTTGACAGTTCACTTCTGGTCCCATTAACGGCAATTACGAAGGACCTGTCTCACGTGATAGCTTCATGCTTGAGGTGAATCAACTGTCAAAACTGGAACTTACGGCCCTTCGTTCTCAATACGAGTGTATATTTTTATTTTGTGTGATGTTTATTCTCGCACTTTAAGCACAGCTTCTTGCAGATATTCAAAAGGGTTAATCGTTTTACTACAGAAGCTTGGAGCTAAAATGGAGCACGCTGTTTTTTTACTGTACGAATATGGGAGGTTTTCTATAGTTTATTTCAACACCGTTGCATGTATTTTCATGATCTTATTCCGCCAGTGTTCATGTGGAATACTTATGTATTATCACCCGTAAATGGTATTTGTGGTCACCGTGTCACTTGTTGCTGAATCGGGCAAAAATTTCGGAGATTACCTGTGCTGTTTGTTTCCTCCTGTCCTTCTACATTAGTTGCACACCGTGTTGTGAGCTGTTTGATAATATGACAGCAGATAGTATTAAGGTCATGCAACACTTGAAATTTGGGCCGGATTAAGCGAAAACATTTACGAACTGTAGATATTCATAAATTGGCTCTTGCTCGTACTGCCTCGTCGCATAATGAACAATTTTATGCAAATCCTACATATCGGCTCGCACGTTATGACTTGGCGAAGTTTTATTGGCTAACTCGCAAAAGCTGGTTGTTTTCGCGTGGAACACTATGACCATATCTAATATTGTTCAGTCAAATACGTCGTCCCGTGTACTCTGTAGTGGAACTCTTAACCGTGATAGCTTGAGAACGCATTAACAAATAACGATATCTCAAAGATAGTCAATGAATAGGTCAAGTCAATGGATTGGATCTTTATTGTTGGGATTTTGGTGTACAAGCTTAATGCAGTAGCGCTCGTCTGGACCGTGTCCTGTCCTGTTCAGTTGGCAGTCAGTTGTGTTCCGATCCGGGTCCGACCGCGTCATGCATGCCTGTGTATCGACCGTACGGAATCACATCCAATTGGAGTGTTCCAATTGGCTCAGTGCGGAGATGGTGACTACGCGCGTGCGTGCGCTCGGGTATGGAAGAGAGCTGTCGGGCCCGTGAACGGGCATATGCAGGTTGGGGCAATGAGCGTCACTTAGACTAGTCAGCTTGTCAAGTGATAGGACGCGTGAGAGGGCGAGACGAGGGCTGCAACCCTAATGAGGTTCTCAATCTACCAAAGAACGTTCAGTGATTGTAATGTGGGTTCATTGCATTGAAAAACATGAAGTATGTACCAAAAAACCCCAGACAAAATCATGAACATACAGATATTAGATTATCAAGCTCTAATTTTTAACATGTGATGTTCCTCAATGAGACAGTTTGTTTTAACGCAGATGTTCACTGGGTGCCTGCACTGAGTGCGTGTGAATGAACGTTTTCATTCTCCTCAAATCTCTTTTTTCACTTCCTTAGACGTGTCTTTTCGCGCCGTCAGTCATGGTTCGTTTGTTTCGAGCCCTGAGCCGGGAGAAGACGATTACGAAAACCGTTTCCTAAGTCATGAGAAACATTTATCTTTCTCTGGGAATCTGTACTCTTTGCGATCGGAATCCCCTCTGGTCCCTTTAACAGACGGAATTCTGGACATCCTCGAAAGTGATGAAGAAGCTATCAATTCCAAAGAATGTCCTGATTTAGACCTTGCTGCTAACCCTTCTTTGAAAAGTCCAGAAAAATCTGACCCTGCCAACTATACTACGAATATTATTCAGAACGAGGAATTGCTTTTATCAGTGGAAGATCAAGTAGACGCTGGTTCAAGACAATCTGTTGAAAGGTCTGATATAGAGAAGATTTATCTCACAACTAGTCACTCCATGACAAAACTTCGTCAGCACGCGGATCGTGTGCTGAAAGCCACAGAATCAGCCGAATGGGAGCTTCATAATCAGCCGGATAACCTCCCAATGTTATTGGATACCACAGAGATTCCGCGCACTTGCTTACCACCAGAACCTCGAGAGCGTACGCTTAAAATGCCAGATTCTGATGCAGCTAAGCCGTCAGAGCTTTCCCTAGGTCAATTTCCACTCTCGTCGAGAGCTGCTCCTTCACACTGCTGCACTTGTATTGAGGTGAGCAGTTTTCAACTTTATTCGGATGAGCGCGCCAGACTGGTCGGCTTTCTTCATTTAGTCCTCACTAAACATGTAGATTAGAACATCGTGCAGAATGTTGGTGTAAACTTGTTAGAACTGAGCTGAGAGAACTATCGCTGAATATTCAATATTATTACGTCAGTTTGTGCGCATGCTGGCGTTTGTCTACGACTTAGACATTTTTGATGTTGGGCCCATCATCTGCACGCAATTTATAGCGTTGACTGTTTCCTCAAGGAAAAGCTTTAATCCAGCTGTCTCGTTCAACTTGGGAAACGTCAACCACACTGATTGAAACTTAATTTCTTTATAGTGCTTATCACCCATATTTACTACGACAGCTAACAACAATGCTTAACTGTTAGACGTCCATGATAAATACAAACTCTAGTTTCAAGCTGACCGAAAAGGAACCCCTGTGTTTAAATCAGTCAGAAAGCACACGCCTCTCAACTAAACAGATGAAGGGCAGTTGGAAGTATGACATATTTAGTAAGATAGCGACTTCCGCCATCTCGCTTCACTAGCTGCACTTGGTACGCATTTCAGTTAAACAGCTACAACATTCACAATACTGTCCTTGATCACCCCGCCATTTCCCTTAATATTTCTGATCAACTTTCGAGCTGACCAGACCAGAGCTTCAACCTGAGAGACGAACACGACCTATCAATCCTAGCTCAATAGTGACTATTGCAAATATCGCCACACTGTCACTTTCAATTTGTTTTGCTAAATGCAGAGTGTATACACCTTGACTTTGCATGTTTCAGTCTAGACATTGTCAGAAGTTTGGTCCCATTCATATGCTGTCCTACCTCCAAGCCAAAGGTAGGTATTCATTTCCCGGTTTAGTGACAGTCAAGCTCAGTATCAATTACTACTATCTTCGATACTGTTGAGGATGCCATTTATTGAAAAGACCAAATAGGGCAGTCAAAAGAGTCAGTGCGAACGAATCATGTTCAGGCAAACGTCCATGCATACTATCAACTACATACTACAGAATAACATCATATGATGAAGAAAGCGTTGACCAGATATCATAGTGACACTTGAGGAGGGCCATTCCCTGGTCAGCCACTATTTATGCTATCATGGTCGGGCCAAACTAGGGTCTCTGACCATATGGACTTGTGGGTACTCGCGGATTTTGACGTGTTCAAATTGAGTGGTATCTTAGTTACTAGGGTCTTCCAACCTTGACGAATAGTTTAGCTGGTTTGCTTCTTCCTAATTCACAAACATTCAACTTTGCTTGCTGATTTGGGCTTGTCTGCTGTGCACACTCCCATTCGAATCGTCCCCTGGATCTTTAAAATTTCCTTTTGAGTGCTCTTACCCACTGAGTTCACAGTAGACATGCTTCATCACTCCTCCGTAGAAGCTCTCTCCTGGCCAGTTGTTAGTGATGCTCAAGCTGTCTGATCTTTTCTAGACTTCAGAAGCCATGAGTTCATGTCAGTTTTACACTGCTAACATACTCCGGCTGATAAAAACAATCCGGTTTTGATGCATGTTTTTGTGGTGGGTCGGCTGAAAAGGATTTTTTTTAACGAGAGTCACGGTGAAACAACTGCGTTTTTCAAACCGTAACGTTACTGATTGGTTAAGCCTCATTACCACTAAAAAATAACGCAGTATTTTTTGTGAATTCACCAGGAAATAGTGGTCGTGGGATAATGATTGGACTCCAGTAAGAAGATTTTGTCTGTTTTGGAAGTGATTGGACAATGTGAATATTGTATATGTTTGTGGCTGAACATGCAAACATGACTGTTTAACGATATTTCCTGCTAGTGTAAGGCTTCACACGAGGTTGTACCATCGGTAGTACGCTGGGTGGTAATGAAACGCTTGTATAGTAAACGGTCATCTCGGAGAACAACCGGAAACTAATGGCATCCTTACCCTCAGCTATAAATCTTCTGGATTGTCGGTCATGGCTGCTGTAGACTAGTGTGGAATAATGACTTGCAAGCCTACTGTACGTGTTTCATAGCAACCGAGAGTGAAATTCTGATTCTACGGAAAAATACATTACTGTTGATCTCGAACCAGTTGAACAGAACTCAAGTCTAGTGTTTCCTCTCTTTGTGGGTCAGTCGAAATAAATTCTTGTTATGATTTCCATCAAACCTACCTCCTTCTCCCTCCCTCTCACTATCTGCAACTGACAGTTTATTTCTGAGGTGCCGGTGAAACTCGTCTCTGGAATGCATATTGCTGATTTTTACAGGAAATGCTTACCGAAATGAAGGGGGTCAAAATTGAGGTCAAACCGTGTTTTGTCCTAAAAACTTTTATCATGATACATTTGGAAACCGAGACTATCACAATCCTTTAGGCTATCGTGCGAATTGCTGACACGTAGCTGTCTATAGACACTTGTTTTCTAGGGCATGTGTTTATGAAAATTGGTGTGCCCCGATTATTATAGTTGAATGTGTTTGGTGTTATTTGCTGTACATTTTCCTGAACGTTCTGTTACTCAGAGTCGTGGCGAAGAAAAACCATCCGAAATTAAAATGACTCCAGTTCCATCTTCTTGGACTTCATCAACCTCTAATGCGTGTTCAGACATTCTGACTCCAACAAATGAAGTGCAGTCGTTCGCCAAACCAAACTCTCTGCTGCGGTTCGGCTTGTACTTTTCGAGTGACGACGATCAAGTTGTCTCAAACCAAACAACGGAGGATCAAGTGCTACAATCTGCAAGCAGGTTTGATTCTCCTGGTTAGTTTCGGGATTCGCCTAGTTATTATTTTGGATAGAAGAGTAACAAGTCCAATCATATCTATCCTCCATGCTGACGTGGAGTTAACGTGTACACTGAAACTTATCCCCCCACAGATTCGCTGACACCACGAACCAACTCCCCCCAGTTTACTGATCCAACGTTCTTCTCTGCTATCACTAACGTAACATCAATACCATCTACATCTCGAACGAAGACAGGTGGTTTCGATATGAAGAATCTCGATAGTAAACGTAGCTGCAGTATCGTTGGTAGCAAACAAGGTGAGCACGTCTTTTGGTTTCTGTTTCATCTTACCAATTGCACCAGTTTCCTTTTCCGGTGACTGAACGCATTTATTAGTGCTGTAATATATGACGCCAGTATTCAACCTGTTCTGAGGTGCTCAGGAATGTGCACCCATTCATCACAGTACAGGTTACCTGCCTTCATCATTTTTATCATTTTCATAAATTAATTTATGTTTCTTTATTCCTTCCTAGCTGTTAAACTTGCTCTTGGTCATGAGCGAAAATCTGTTAGCCATATTTGATTGGTTTTCTAATCCCCAGGCATCCACCACGGTCACGGAAAAACTGGACGTTTATTTTGACACTTACTCACTAGCTACAGGTCCGATTCCCCAGCATGCGTGGAGTTAATGTGGACATAAGTATGTCTACGGAGCCTTCTATCGCTTTGCTAGTGGTTGCTTACGTAAACTGCTCTCAAACTTCTCTCTCAACCTTTTTGGTAGTCGCGGTAGGTATTTGCTACCTGTATACCAACTGGAGAGTGCTAATCGATTTTAGTTCAGTAGCTAAGGAAATCAGCCCACATGCCTTCTTAAAATCTCGACGAAAGCGACCCCAGGGTCTAACAGACACGTTTCTCGAATGCTATTTTGACGGTTGCTTACAGATGGTTTCTTTTGTTTCTCGACGTGCGTAGTGTGGACAAGGTGGAAGTAATTCGGAGTTGTCGTACACCACTTCACTGGCGGCCACTGCAAACGTTCATGTAACGGTAGACGGGTGATTTGATTTCGTTGGATCTCGTTATAACCAAACACACTGTCCATCACTTTGTTGGTGGTCACTGGGAGTAACTTATTGTAACAAACCCTCTCAGGCCTTTATTGCGTCATGGTGCATACACTCTAGGATACAGACTAGCACAAGTGGCTGGTTAACTTCAGCCTATGGATAATCGGAATGCAACAATCAAGTAAAGTCATTCACCTATCATCATGCGACCCAGATGACCACGACCCCTTGGACTAATGGGGTAATTGTGCAAGCAATGCGACCGCTCACCGGCGCGTATTTCTGATTGCTCGAGATCCGCGATCAGTTGGCCAACTGACCACGTCGCACAGTCTTTGGTGGTTGTGCCACACACTCCACACAGTGGCCGAGCGTTTATCGCGCCGGCATCGCGCTGGCATTGCACCGACGATTGAGTGAAACCACGTGGTGGTCAAGCAACCACCAAATTTGAAGATCCTGACTGCATCTTAGAATGAAATGGGCGGGTGTTGCCTGTTCAGTAAGGGTGTTAGTGACCACCCAAATTGCTAGTTAAAAGCGCCATCCGAACTGGCCGTGTGTTAAAGTCAATAGCATGCATACATTCATATTCTTTATATTTCCTCCACTTAGCCTTGTTTTGTCACTCTTTATCCTTCTGATAAAGTTTGTTTCCAGGATATTTTAAGTCACTGTGGAGGTGAGCGGTGCTCTGAGCCACAGTACCTTATAGGGAGAATCATGGCCATTATGAATAAGTGAATGCATGGATGGTTGAGTGGAGTAGTCGGTTCTATTTCCAATCGTGTCTTATGCCCATAGGATCCACCTAATTGGAAACAGCTGTCCAATACTTTGTTGATGATCACTAGGATCAGCTGCTTCCAGCAAACTTTCACAGGCCTTCACTGGACCTTGATGAAAGCGTGCTCACTTGCGGGCCAACTATCAGTAGGTGATCGATTTAAATCGATGAGAAAATAAAGTATAACGGCTGACGAAAGTAGTAAAGTAGTATATTTTGTATACGAAAAGAGATAAGCTAACTGTGTTGTTTATGGTAGCCTTGCGATCTGTTATAATAGAACACTGGAGCCACACAAACAGGTAAGTTGAGGGGTTTCATCACATAGATTGTGAACATCTGCAATAGACGCTATCAGGCTGATCAAACCAGCTAGTCTGAAGACCTAAATCAGAGCGAGTAAACGGGGTGCGGCAGGAAATCTGATGTGGCTGAAAAATACTCAAGCGAGGTCCAGAAATACAGTCAATTTATTCTTTTTTACACCTAGCTGTAGTCGTGAAGGATTGATGTAATCTTTGTTTTGCTCATAACTTTGAACAGTCTCTTCAAGATTCCAAACGTCACAGTTTACTCTCTCTTACCGTGCGTACACACGCGCATGCAGTTTTGTGACCACTTCTGGAAGACGATGTTTTTATTTCCGATAATTTCAGTTCTTATTTTTGTTCAATATATAGAGTTAAAAGAAACGGAAACGGAGCGCCTCTTTTGGGATGCTGGAGATCCGATGAACAAGCTTACCAACCAATTGGAATCGTTGGCTCAGGTAATGGATATAGTCACTACCGTTTTACCTCACATCACTTCACGCTAAGCCGGCAAGTTCATACAAGTATACGGATTCGTTCCACTGTTTTCGGATGCTAAACATCAAACACATTTAGCAGTCCATCCCGTCCCTAACTCAACTTGTGTCATTACGCAACTCATCACTTGTTTATATATCCCTCGAATCTCTATTTCTTTCGCCTCCGGGGTCGCACTGTTTCAACTGTGGCTAACTGCGCTACTGTACAATCGTGAACTGTCCACCACCGTCAACAACTGCAATATTTCGATAGTTAATACTGTTGTTTCCGCAAAAGACGCTTGGCCAGCAAGTTGATCTATTGCGCTAACTTCCGTACAGGTCATGTCAAAAACTAAACCACAAACGTGTACACTCATTTGCACGACGGACATGCACTCACATACATTGGGTGACAGCACGTGGTCATTCGCCTTGGTGAAAGTTCTCACACATCATGTACACGTTGTTTCGATAGTCTATTCTTGTCCGTCGTGTTCGGGGCTTGTCCTTTTGTTCCTGAATGCCACCTGTGGGTAATACACTACTGGTAAGTAGTATACTACTCACAACGAAACTGCCTGTTATACAACAATACCATGCTTCCCTCGGTAGGAAGCACTTTTCGGGGAAAAGAGGGACTTTTTTATGTAGGCACTTTACCTTGGAACAAACAATTTTTTATCGTGAAATACGATAAATGTGAATGTGGTAGTGTAAGTTGGACAACGTTGCCTCGCCAAAGCCGTCAGTGTTCGTGCGTTCATGGTTGATACTGGGGTCTTTCCAAGATTAAGTTACTACAGACTTCCTATAAAGAATTATAGGGAATTAAACCTAGCTCATAGGTTCTAATGGTGATTACGCATTCGTTAGACTATGTTGAACAGTCACATGTCGAGATAAACGCTAATATCAACATTTTGTCCGAATTTAAAAGGTAAGGGGAGAATGACAAAATAACCGTCATTACATTGTCCATCGCCTGTCGTCCCACAATAGTATGGTTGCGAGCGATCTGGAATACTATCAGGCCGCTCACTTAAGAGTTACATAACGAGATTCAAATTCGCGAACTCTTGACCATCAGAACGGCACTAAGAACAATGTTTTATCTGGATATAAGGTCAGGCCAATGAGAACTGTGTGGAAGAACACTGCGTCCCAAAGTTAGTTAAGCACGACCTAATGTTTGTCCTCCGACGGACTGGCTCTTAGTTCATATTGCGACGGTGCCATTCGAGTGAACCGTTTTAGGCATTCAATTTCCCAACCAAAATCCCGAACATTTTTTGTGCAGTCACATTTGAAAGTGGTCGAACTTGAAGAGCGTCGTTCACATGTTCCCGCTGCCATTTGTTCGGTATGGCTTTGGGTAGTTGAGAGAGCACTATTGATACCTAAGCCTTACATTATTTCCCCCGGTTCACTTTGGACCGGAATTTAGCTCGCCAGAATTTTGTGTGAAATTGATCGCGAACGGATTTGGGTATTTCATTGACTCGACTTGAGGTCAGTGTGTGATTAACTTGCATTTAATTCGGCGTGAATATCGTATGGCTTCTCAGGAGAGGGACAAAGTCCAG
The DNA here is from genome assembly GCA_008508345.1 of Paragonimus westermani. NCBI lineage: Eukaryota > Metazoa > Platyhelminthes > Trematoda > Plagiorchiida > Troglotrematidae > Paragonimus > Paragonimus westermani. The sequence continues at coordinate 164,673 of QNGE01000746.1, forward strand.
TTCAAGTCCTGGCGAAGAATTCTTCTATGGTTCTTAAAACTTACTTCTAAGCCTAAACGATCAACACCAAGATTCTGTACTCCGTATACAATCATTCGGGTTACCTTGCAGCTCTTACTGTCCCGCATCATGTCCACTCTTATCTGCGTGATCTAGGTTCTCAGAGTAACTCAGAGATAGTGGGAGTTTACGACATATGTGGGGTCCTGTATACTTGGTTCATGTGGTGAAAACGTTTTCAATTTCAACCACTGAATTGTTAGTTTTGCTACTCACAAATACTAGACGATAATACATTTGTGGTAACCTAGTTGATAGATGGAGTTACAACTCAGCGAAATAATGTGTGTAATGTATTAATATCATCACTTTTTGCTCATTTTCTTTTCAAGTCTCGATAATAACAACAACGATTTAGCAAACTGGTAACCAATGTGTCTTTGTGGAATCATCATCTATCATTGATTGTATTGTGTTTGATTCTTATCCTAGGTACATTGTACGGTTGCAACCGGGCGATCTGTTGGAGAATGCATTAACTTGCCTGTTAACATCTAAGCGGACGTTCACCTTAGGCATTTAGAATTGTGATTGACAACACGGATCACGAGAACTGGGCGATTGGAAATATGTGAACTCAAATAACTTTCAGTCTTGTGTCAACTGTTGCTTAATACATCGTTAAGCTATCTAACACATACACGATTTTATGCACACACACTTTTTCAGGTTATAACTATCCACTGTTTGATTTTATGAACGATCCGAGCACGTGCATATGACACAGAAATCATTCACATGTTTATCCAAGTAATCAGTAACTTCGTCAGATACGTGCGAATTTACGATTCTCAACTAAATCATTGAGGGCTTGTAAATAATGCACTATCTACCGCAAAAGTGTATAACTTAGATGAGGCAAAATATGTTTTTATTGGATGAAAACAGCAAAACTCAACTGAGGCTTGTGTGAAACCTACAAACATAAATCACAAGCAGCGTTTGTAAATAATCCATTACCTACGATGGACGTGAATCAATTTTTCAAAGAGCAACAAGGGGGTTTTTTCGAAGTGAAACACTAAGAAAATCAGCTAAAACATGCAAAAACCTTCTATACAGAACTCACGCGACGACAACCACGGCAACTGGTGATAGATCCGACTGAACAGCAAAGCAATCAATTAAAGTGTTAAGGGTACTGTCGTTAAAACTATTGAGATGCGCTGTATACGAGGTGATCACTTTGAACTGATATTGACGTATTTAGTGTTTTGATGTTCGATAGCCATCGAAAACAGGAGTTGCGGATAGGCTGAAACCTTCACCATATAGTAAGAACACTCAGGTCACTGCATCTAATTAGTCACAGCCTCCTCACAAGTCTCAAGTGGATCATGGGGCCTTATCTAAGAAACAAACACGGCCTATCGTTACTAACTTACCAGTATTAGTCTCCCTTTTTCTGTTTCAAGTCATTGGCTGCCACAAATCGACGGAGAGCTTAGCTTCGAATGCATTTTGTGACAAGCAATGGACTAGTAGTCCTACCACGTACTCTAAGCACATAAATCTATGCATTTCAGAGAGTTCACTTAGAGACCACATTCTATCTACTCTGTCGATAACCCACCTCCTAACTTCTTCGTTGCTTACAAAGTACAAAATTTTACGGGTGCTTTTCAACCAGCTTTTGTTAGTGGATGTTGTAGCGGACGTGTTCTTGTGCGTTGGAAGTGAAAAAAACGTGGTTTTACTTCGTTCGAGGCTTTCAATGTGCAAACTTTGCCTTAAAACAGACATACAGTTATATCCAAAGACAAAGATAATCGAGAGAGTTAACACTGGTTAGTTGGTTTGGACTTGACATGAAATGGGACACAGTCCCCACTCATAACTCGTTGCTGGCTGAGTATATATTCTCTCAGAGAATTCTTGCTACTGTTTACTGGTCGATACCGATCGAATGTGTGACCTCTGTTCAGCATCATTCATTCATGCGAATAAAACTTCACTTAAGTCATTGTAATTTGGGCATGTAGAATACCAGAATGTGGCGGGCGTTTGGAATGCAGCTGGTGGACTGATGAATCTTGATTTCGCCTCAAAAATGCGTGAAAAGCGTGTGAAGGCGCTAGAGTGAGCGATTCCACTGTTGCCTTGACATTGCCACAATACAGTACGATGGTGATTCGGTCCGCACTTAAACTGCCATCCGGTTAATCTGAAGAAGTCTGTTGATGTTTCTGGATCACAGGGGAAATGATTTTAGCTGTAGGAGCAGCTACTACCCACACTGTCCAGAGGATGACACTCCGACCAATCAATGGGGCTTTGTACGTATTCATTGGCCATCACACAAAGAAAGCACTTTCCTTTTAAGTTTGCATTTATGCGTACATTGTTCATTTTTGTCCGGTGTACACTACTGAGGCTACGGGGGAACGATGGCACAGACGACAGGTTCGCACGAAATTCGGTCTACCAAGTAGTGTATTGTTTAGCCAGGATCACGTTGACGATCGATAACGCGGAGCGATTACATGTGTACGAAAGTGCAGAGAAGTATCCTTTTCCACGTCATGTCCTGGTCATTCATAAGATAGTAACTGACTCTGACCGTCTGTTTTGTCAATGAGTGTGCATATTCATGTGTATTTCGTGCGGGCTAGGCGCTGGGGACCGCCCTGCCCCCACTTTTGCTCAACATTGTATCAACCCTCCCCATACTTTTGCAGATGCGACCATTATCTATTCCCTTAGTTGTGCTTCTTGTTCCTGTTTTAGCCTTCACTCTCACAATCTGAAGCAGACACACTGGGATTGAATTCGCTACCGCCGCATTATTCTGGACGGCTCAACGTACGTTCTTCCGCTGCGCTGTACGGAGACGTTAACCGTGTGCAGTCTTTGCCCGACGCTCTGCATGACCCAAAACAGTTTCGTTTCGCTGAAAAGGAATACAGCGTTCCTGTCCGCACACTCAACCATTCTGCACTGATAAGCTGTCGTAAGTTACATTTTTTTGTGCACATTGTTAACGGCATTGCGCAATCTCCTGTACCACTTGACGATATTTCATTCATTCATTCATTCATCATCATCATCATCATCATCATCATCATCATCATCATCATCATCATCATCATCATCATCATCAT
>QNGE01000746.1:175012-196852 GCA_008508345.1 Paragonimus westermani
CAATGCGGCTGCGGCCGTCGTGCTGAGGACTATACCTACTCCAGCTTGACCGGTGACGGCGGCCGGAGAGTCATCTGAGGTGTATAACCAGTATCGGGTAGAAAGTGCAGGTGCTGTTAATTCCATATATTGACTACTGTCGTGGATTCTAGTTTCCGAAATACAGCAAACATCGATATGCAGCAAGTCTAACGTTCGTGTGAGAGCAGCCTGTTGACCTATCTGTTTTAGAGTACGAACGTTGAAGACACCTTTTTTAATTTGCGTTCTAGGTCGAAGCACACGACGAAGGTGGTCTGGGACTGAGTGCCGAGAGCTGGGACTTATGAGCTCAGTGTTACTATGATTAATTATACCTGCTGTGGGACCTGCAGAGAAGTTGTCAAAATTGAGAATCGGGAGGGGCCTGAGAGCTAAATTTGAAGGGACAGTGGGGGAGGGGTCAGCAGTAGCATGTTTGCGCCTATCCACGCTGCTGTATGCAGCAGATAGGGCGACCCGATTTATACTGTGAGACGGCCGATGTAGTATGGAATTGTTGATGTCGTGAGGATTCATGGTTGTGTGTGGGCTGAGATACTGCCAGGATGCCCAGACCTAGACAGGAGAAGAATTAGGGTTCTCAACCAAAGCCTTTGGCTCAAAAGCCTGTACCGCAAGGCAGCGAGTGGGTGGCGGTGTACCAGAAACGGTACGTTTTTCGGGAAGAGATGCGAACCATCTTCCAACCCCCAACCTTGAGGACCAGGAGACTGGTTTGTCAGACCTCTACCTACTGGCCTGCCTGGTATGAGTAACTCTGTCCAGTTTAGCCCAAAAGGTCATAGAGATGCGCAAGCCGTCACACCACGTCAAGGTCCAGTCTTACCGTGACGAACTCTGTGAATACAAATAAGGTGCACCGGAGTGTCAACCTCACCTCACCTTATCCTACTGGAAATGTGTCTTGGTCTGTGTCAGTAATCATGCCGAACCAAATCAGGTTGTGTACTTCAACAGACGGATGGGGGGTTACATTCATGGTTGATGACTTAATGAAGTACAATGTTCAGAAAAGTTCGTGGATGCTATGGAACAGACGTCTACATGTTTGGTGGAGTTTTGAACAATGAATGGTGAATTGGTTCGTCAGATACTGTTATTGCACCGTTCCGCGTTCAAAGTGAAATGTGTTGGTATGTGGCACAGGTTATTTTATATTCCTGACTATTTTGACACGTCACAAATGATGATAATATTATGACTATCAAGAGTGTCCACTGAAATTTACAACTTTTGCTTTAACCATAGTATCATATGGATAGAATTTCAAATTCACTGTTCTTATTCTCTCTGATTTCATTTTATTTATCTCCTCTCTGAGCACACAGTCTGCCATCAAATGACTTACGTACACATGAAAGACTGATCACAACACTTTCGAAGATAAACAACGTGGTCTTTGTAAAACGCTTCATTTATTGCGAGTTTTCTGCATCTGAGATACAATGGCTGCACAATAAAAGTAAATTAAAATGTCACTCTAAGCCAATAAATTGAGAACTAGATGGCTCTTATGTGAGAGAGATAAACGTTTCGCATTCGCATTGAAAGACAGTGCGGTTTGATGTTCCATAGTCTGGCACTGCAAGCCAAGAAAACTGACGAATTTCATTCTTTAAGTTATCAAAATTCGCACTACTCCCAAAAATAATTTCGATTTGTGACACGAAACCTTTATATCTAACACATTTGGGATTCATCAAAGGATGCTGTCTGTGGTAGACCTGAGGTAATCAGAATTCATGTGAATCTTTGCATTCTCTGTTTCTCATAGACAGTTCGAAAATCCCTATCTGGTAAGGTACAAAAAACCTGTAGGAAGACTTGGACACCAGTTGTGAACGGGTTCAATCTTCGTAACGATCTCTGTTATTCGCAGGTGACCTTACGTTCTTCACAAAATGTATCTGCGCAAAACGCATGTATATATGACTACCAGAGACAAATTTCGTGATTGCCACATGATCTTTCTATGCAGTGGTGTCGAGTGTCTCTTGTGTCTGTTTGTTGTTTCTGTTACGATGGTGATGCTGGTACACACTGCAGAGTAGCTTCCACTTTCTATTAGTTCCGCTTACTTTATATCTTAATATTGTTTTGGACAAGATTATACGCACTGTTTTGCTTCTGTGTAAGATAACTAATGTACGATATGTTTGCTTTAGGTAGCGAATCAAGTTTGCTTAGTCGGCCGTGGCGTTTTCGAAACATGGACGAGGCGGCCTCAACTTTTCATTTATCGACTGTTGACTTTCAATCCTACTGCGCTGGTGATAGGACTCCACTTCAGACGTTTTCCTGCTCAGAACAAAAAGTGTTAGATGAAAATGGTGCCAATTCACCCATGTTATTGCAAACCTGTAACAGTTCAAATCAGATTACATCTCCCAATTTGGTAAGCCAGTCAGTCCACAATACGTCAGTATCCCTATGCGCCAGTCGTTTTTCCATATACATAAGCACGAGAAAAATAATTAACTGTTTCTGTTTCATTTACTAATGAAATATCACTCTGACATTGCAGATGGATTGTTCTGTTTCATGTGATAAGGTGCTTAAGAATGCTGAGAATGTTCAAATTCATACACTGATGTGAAAAAAACGTTTATTGATAACGGAACCTTCTTTGGATAGAACCTAGTTTCCCAAATTCAAACGCTTAAACTCACCCAGTTGTTCGGTTGCTAGCACAGAAAACAAGCTGAATGCAAGTGAGTGCGAAGCGATATGTATATATATATATATATAAATATTCGTATAAATATATATATCTACATATATCTGTGTATCTGTATCGTTCTGCCTTATTAGTTATTTCTTATTTCACTGGTACCACATTCAACCACCTGCAACATTCATACTATTAAACCCGAGTAGCCGCTCCACTTTTTAATGTTTCTTGTCAAAGTCCAGATATACCACAAAGATTCCATGTTCTTAAGATCCTAGTTTCCATTGTCACCTTCTCCCGCGTAAACTGTGTACTGAGCTCATTTTAAGGTATGCGTACCGGAGACTTCGTGAACTTTACTGTCACTTACCTCATAATACTATCTACGTTAACGCAAACTCTTCACGATCCATAAGACCTTGTAACCAAAGGGTCCTGGAAACCATGGTAACCGTTCACCGAGTTGAACTATATGGAATGTATAAATTGGTGCTGGCGCTCCCTGCAAGAAAAAACAATACAATCGGATTTGAGATGTGTTCGGTCCTAAAGCCGGTTAAGCACTTGAGTCAGCGGCTTGTGTACGTACAACGTGGTAACCTTATTTCAGAGAATACGAATCACTTAGAATTTTGATTCTGAAACACACTGCACAGGTTGACTGTGTCAACCACATGAGTTGTTTCCATAATTTACGTTGTAAGTGGACGAGATGATGCTGTCTGTTGCCAACACCTCTTTTATCATCCATGTACCGACTATCGGATTATATCACTCTTTTTGATATTAAAACTTGGTACAAATCGGAGTCCAGTCATAGATGATCACTTATTTTTACACTCATACAAGCATTTCAGTGATTCTGTTTCACAATGAAGCATTACCCGTGAAGGCCACTTTTGTTTGAGTTCACTGATAACACGTAACATGAGTGAGTCCCGATTCTGCTTCCGCTTTGAAAAAGAAGCTGATTGAGGAGCAAAGGATGTGGTTTTCAGTATACCTCAATCAAAATCCATGAAATATTCATCAACAAAATGTTATGAGAATTTCTAATTTATGTTACTCTTCAGAATTCTTTGTAGGCAATCGATAGTTTGGTTTATTGACAACGTCTTACCCCCGACAAGGAAGCTTCAACAGACCGGTTATTATCGGAAAGTATCGTAACAGTGCATTTTTTGACTGATTTCATTTTTATCTGATTCACTTCAACATACATGGAGTGACAGCTGCACACCTGGTGATCCACCTCATTGTCAGAAACAAATTACGATTATTATGTGTTGCCTTGAGGACTTGAAGTGGTTGTTACAAATAGTCCATTTTCGTAAAACGCACTTGACATATGGCGCACAAACTACCTGTAATATGAAAAGTGGATGCAAAATATGCGCGTCATCCAGTACACTGGTTCTCAATCACTGTCTTGAGGCTAATAAAATTTCATAATTCCACAGAAGTATACCGCTGTCCAACTATGGGTTTATTTTATCGGGGGGATTACATACTTCTGTCTGCTATCTGACCGACGACGGTTTTAGTGTTTTCAAAAGGAATTCATGGTAGAACTCATAAAGTGTACAACATGGAAGAAAAATCAAAACATACACTCTATTGAATGATGTTTGAAATGCTTATAATCCATAGGAGAAGCTAGTGATAAGCCTCGGCCCTAACTGACCGGTAGTCACAGTCAAGTGGGACTGACAAAAATGTAAAAATGGAAAATTAGACTGTAACCTCATTCTTGTTTGATGACGAACATGTAAGCCGAAATGATCAGAACTTCGCCAGAGTAACCATGGTGTTCAGCGTCATGGACGAAGCGAATGTCCACAAATTGGTTTAAAATTTCTCGCAACCTGGAAGTGTGTGCAACATGGGATAAGCCGGTAGACCAGGCACACTAACTAATGATGTGTCTACTTTTAAGATCGTTTAAACAGTACTTGGGATTCCTTGAAAATTCATGAACTGAACGATACAGAAAGGCCGTACTTCGTGTTCCTTCGTATATATGATCTGAAGGAAATGGAACTTACGACCTATTCGGAACCAACTTATTCAAGATCTCCTGGTAGGCGACTTGGTTCACATGCTAGTTTTTTGTGGTTTGTTAGAAGTTAACGTTTAACAGGCTCTTTCTACTGACGAGGAATGATCTGAAGTCTTGTGTCTGGGCAAGTGCAGTTGTACGACGCTTCACTCCTCAACGCAGACAATCTGTTAAAGGGATAGTTGTTTCGACCGGTGTTTCAGATTCTTATTTTTTCGAAAAAGTGTCAGACAAAAGAAATTTACAGCATCTTTATTTTCAGAAAGTTTTTTCCCAAAATACTCTAGGTTACTTGAAGCTCATCACCGAATAGCCACTCTTCAAGAATCCATGTGATACGTGGTTTCAAAATAACGGTGTGTAAGAAATGTCAGAGAGCACGAACCCATATTGAATCATCAACTATATGGAAGAGTGGTACTGAGGTCACATTTTTCTTCTGAGTACACATTGCAGTGTCCGTGGTCAAGGGGGAAATCTTCCGTTCCTCTTTTGATTAAAGATACCGGTCTTCCTCTTCTCCTGTCTGCTGTTAAAAACCGTCACTTTGTGAGGTGTTTATCGTAACTACATCCCTTTTCTTTTTTGGACGGCGTGAAACAGTTGTACTGGTGGTTGGTAAAGTGGACATGGACGAAATACTACTCTCTACCGTCATCTTCATGCTCTCTGCCAAAAGCACTAATGTGTCTGCTTTCATCTTACCTCTCATTACCATTCGCGTTCAAATGGTTCCTGGCGTAGATGCTTTGATATGGGGTTTATCACGTCATCTTGTGCCCCTTCAGGCCTCCCAGGTCTGGAGACATTTTAAGTCATCTCACCAGTATAAAGCTAATTGTTACAGACACAACTGTTACCTGAATTCTAGGTCACTCAGGGTTTGTTTCGACACTTACCGATCTTGTTAACAAATTGCTGCTGTTAGGAACAACTGAATTTGAAAGAGATCAGCCGATCATCGACGGATTTGTATTGCACTGGTAAGTTTCCACCCACTTGTCCCGCCTATCGCGAATGGCAGTGAGTCGCCATTCTTCTGCACCGCGTATGTCGTATGTGACTTTTGTTGAAGTGAACTTTTGAGACCAATTTTCGGGTGTTAGGTGATGTTGAACTTGTACAGGCGGGGGAGAACCGGCTGACATGGGTATGTATGTAGGTATGTAACGTCAAAGTCTCTCCACCTGTCTTCAAAGTGACCTCTTCCTTCCAACCTCTTATCATTAAATACGTCATATTCAACGTTCTATTACAACCTGTTCGTTCTTCATCCAACGAGGCGGGGCTTGACGTTCAGTTGCTCATGTTTTGGTTTCCACCAGTCTCGTTTAACTGCGGCCGTTGGTCAGTTTGAGCCTGTGGTTTGGGGATATTTCATACACCGTTTAAAGCGATTCGTACATCGTGCTTTACCTCACGTCGTACTAGTCCCAGACACGTTCCTGAATATAAGTGGAAAACAGTGAAACGATTGTCCGTCCGTTGGTAACCAGGGCCAGATAATCATCCGTCCAGTGGAACTCGTGAGTAAGCCATGGGGCATTTTCGTGGGTCGCATGATGCTCCTAAAGGCGTGGGAAAATATTTTTTTACAGCACTTGTACATCATCCCGCTGAACAGTATTGATATTTGATGTAGGTTGAATTCAGTTCCCTTTAGTAACTTTGTTTGGGTGATGCGTCTGATCAAAGCTGCTGTTCGATTTAGGGCACGTCACGTGCTTGTTTGACTCGTAATATCAAAGATGAATGGTAAGCTTATGTCTCATTTACACTTTAGGGGTTTTTACTATACCCTCGCTTACTGAACGAACTCGTGTATGGAGAGAATCCTTGTAGCGCAGTTTGAATTTCCCGCGTAGGTGTTTCTCACCTTCTAACTTTGGACCTTAATATCATGCTAACAAGTGGTAGTATAGCCGGGATTACGCTTGATCCTCAGCGTTACTCATGCCGCGCTATCGCCGTTAACATGAAACGATGTCTTGTCAACATTTACGAAAAGCTGCTAAGAAGAACCATTGAAGTGTGCAGATACGTGTGGACGGTTACGACTCGCTGATCTAGGTGGTGCGCGCCTCTTTGTACACAAATGCCTTAAGTTCGTACAGGTTCGCGTTAATTTTCATACTTCGAATTGTATAGACACACACAGATCCACTTTACCTCACTTTTGCGATTACTCTACACTGCTTGTGTTGTGTGTCGACTTCGAATACCCTTCAAGTTACACCATGTTTGCTGCGTGCTGTTATAAGTGTGTTATAAGTGTGCGAAAGAACTTTACCCTGAGTGTTCCCCTTTGCAACCGAGGTTTTTCATATACACGAATTCATCACATTGAATCATTCAGTTCTAGTCCCAGTGCAAGAGCACAAGTTACAGAGTAACTTTTCGAACCTCGTTAGTAAAGATAAGAATGTGCTAGATTTCACTTTCTGGTTGTTCCCCGCTTTTTGTGTAGTTCATATGTATTATTGATTTTCCCGTCGTTCCGTTTCATTTGAACAAGCTATACTCATCAACAGAACACACGGTGGCAACCGAGAACCACATGCGTGAACACATTTCAAATCTGAGTCCATCTCCTGATCAACCCTTCCATATGCAACAGAATAAAGCATTTTCCTCATTATCAATGGCTGGACCCATGGCTACATCGACTCTGGTACCTTCGTTACTATCCGACTCATCTGATAGAGGTACACGCTCAAATCTTGAACGTAGGGTCGTGGTCCCTGATGGACAATATTCTGTCATGGCTTCCGCGGTCCCTGTGCTGACTACTCGGCCCCCTGTAGCACGGAAACGTTCCGAATCACAATGTGATTCATGTATAAAACCAGAAAAAAACGATAAAACTACAGAAGCTTCTCGAAAATTAAGAAACGGTAAGAAGAAAGCCTCAGGTTCCAGTTTGTTCCATGTTTCAAAATTCATTGTGCAATCGTTCCGGTGCATTCTTACCTGCTAAGTTTCGTACGCTTTGACACGGCCTTTTGCCTTGATATTTTCAACAACAAACAAATTACGTACACATGTTCGTAGACATTTACGTGCATTTCTGTTGACGTCTCAGTTTATCCGTCTTCGCTCGTTTTATCTTCGTTTATGTCACTTTTCTTTATGTATCCGTGTTAGTTTGTACCCGTGTACTCGTTTTTCAAATTCCGGACGGGATTTTGAAAGTGCGACATTCTTTTTTGTGTACGGTTTCACTAGCGTTAGAACTAAACTATGACAAACACGAATCCCTTGCGGTTGACACATTTTCGCCAGAGGTCTGGAATAAGTAGCACGAATTAAGAGTGATTCATTTGTTTCAACATGTAAACATTTTAACGAAGCATTGTTTGTGTATACTTTTGTGATTGAGCTATTTGTCTCATTTTCCTGACGTTTTTTTAATCACCTCAGAACGCTCACATTCGGATGGTCAGTATTCAAACAGAGTTGATAAAAAAACAAGTTGTGCTCGGCTTTTCACGAATCCTTCCGTAATTGGCGACATACCGCCCAAGAGTGCCAGAGATGCGGGTAATACACACGGTACTCACGACAGACGCATTGATCAGAGTGGTAAGAAGTGTCCCGGAGAAATTAACGACTGTTACGTTGCCAGCCAGTTGCGCTATTTGCTGTTAAAACACCGTCTTAAGTTGTCTCGGGCGAAAGACGCATACCATTTGCGTAGGCGTGTTGTGGACCAGTTACAGTCGCTTCTGAAGGAAGTTTCGTCATTGCAAGAACAAAAGAATCAAACAATGGTATGTTTGAAGGTTTCTTCCTTTCTCTGCCTCTGACACATACGTTAAGTAACGAGGATTCCTTTACTTAGGTTAACATAGACCCATTCGATTTGCCTAACACCGCTCCATTCAATCCAAAACCCCTCGAAAATGGGATCCTTTGAAAGGATGGTTTGGCTGTACAGTTAACTTATTGATTGTTGCGTGTAGGTTGAACACTGTGGTGTAAACTTTTCGGTTGTCTGTAATTGCGTCAGCGAGAAAATCGTTACATCTTAAGGCCAGCTTACGTGCCCAAACCGTATTCCTCCAGGCCATCCGGTTCAACGCTAAATCTTCCCAACATCGAAAATNGCGAATTTCGGGTGGAGGTACACAAGCAGCACCTCCACCAGGAGAAGGCTGAAAGAACGAAAACGTCATACCTGAGTTTATGTCCAACCCGAACTTCGAGGCTGCCGAAGCGAAAGCTGTAGCTAGACGTTGCAGCTCTTCTTCACTGTGCGCTAGCAAGGCGCTGTCATCTGCGAACAGAAGCATCCGCATCGTTGAGGTCTGTAGCCGGGTTGGGGCGGCAAAACTTCAGATATTCAACAGACGCCCGTCCGTCCGGTACTCCACCTCGACGCCATCCTCTCCAGAGTTCTGAAAAGCAACTGTTACCATCGCAGTCAAATATAAGCTAAATAGGGCTGGGGCTAGAACACAACCCTGCTTCACGCCAGTGACGATGCCTAAAATCATCAGAAGTCGATCCACACGATTGCACCTTCGCCTTCATGCCCGCATGGAACAGTCTAACCATATTGACTAACTTATCTGGACACCCAAACTTACCAAGCACCGTCCACAGTGCCTCGCGGCTCAAGGAATCGAAGGCCTTGGTGAAGTCTACGAACAGGGCATACAGGGGCTGATTTAGTCCCACGCGCGCACGCGCACAAGCATGAAACAAAATTTTTCTGACGATCAGTAGTACGACTTGATAGCTTGATTTTCTCACGTCCGCGACTATCCACGTAGACGAAATGTCGAGACGTTCTCAGAGTATTGTCTACTGAGGTGTTGACAACTGACTCTTGTATTAAAAATTGATATAAACCCACGGAAATTGCGGGCCAAACACTGTACGACATCTAGGAATTGACATTCGTTTGTTTTCTTTGTAGAATATAGACACAATAGTGGATTGTTTTGTTGAGTCAAGCTTCCGTAAAATTAATCGGACTTGAGAATTGTCATCCAAGCTTGCAGTGTCCTCGTTAAGCAAGTCTTCGTATCGTTTGACACTAACCTCGACCGTGATCTCACTACACTGTCGATAATTGATTTTCTTTATACTGTTCGCTAATGAATATACTATGGACACTGCGTGTGAGATTGCTGAACATCCATTTTCTACGTCAAATTCAATCAATCAGTTGGGTAACTTTGTACTGTTTGTGATTCTGCTGCTGCTGCATAAGGGGCTTCTAAACTCCTTGGTGACATGATGATATTTACGATTTCCCACTGACCGTTATGAATTGTTGTAACTCTAGCAACCTTGCGGAGTCCGAACGTGAGGCACGAGAGTGCACACTAATTCCTACCACTCTGGCGGCCAAGTTCACATGTAGCGGTTTCGCAAATCTTTGACACTCGTCGTGGCACAAATGCGGATGTTTGTCGTCTAAAATCAAGGTTTACGGTGCACATGCGAGTTACCCCTGGCTTATGGCCCATAGACGTACTCAATTTATCTAAAAAATTCACGCAGACTCTCGTTATTTGACAACTGTCTTTCCTGCCAACTAACCCATACCAAATGACCGTTTACATAGCGCTATATTTCATCGGCTTATATATGAGAGGTGTAGAAATTGGTGACCGATAACCGAGCTCACGAAAGTGTACAATCCTTGCTGATTAGGTCACATAGTTTGTATCATGACGGAGCGTCTGCCGCACCGCGCATTGCTCAGCTTGACTGCTGTTAGCTGGGGAAATCGCAAGCTGACCAGGCGATGACATGATCACGATCTATGAAAATCCTGACTGCTCCGCTGAACAAGGTTAGTAGATGCCACCTACTCGATTCAGAAATTCGCGACCATCCACACCACCGGTTGAAAACGTTCATCTATATGGTAATATATCAAAATCTACGATTAGCTCACATCCGCATAATTGTTTACAACTCTTTTTCATGATTTACTTCTTTTTGTTTGGTTGTTCATCGCAACTTTGTACCTATTTATTACTCTGTTGCTTCGTGAACTGTTGTCAGGACTGACGACAGCCCAGGCTATGGTATTCATAGGTGTGGCTCAAACTAACAATTGTGATGATGAGCATTTTCCTCCTTGACGGCAATGTTCCCAAGTATGGGCCCTTTAGGATGGTGAGCACGGCATGATTGTTGGTTGTTAGACAATCTAGTTACTTTTCTTGCGTGAGTGAAAGTGCAAAAGTAACCCAATGTTATCAGATAGTACAATATGATTCGGCTTGGTAAAAGGATTTGTTTAGCTTCCATTATGTTGAGTGGCTCATTTTTCACTCGTATGAAACATGTCAGTCGTTAAGATGGAGGCTGTTTCAGAAAATGAATGTTTAATATGGATTTGTTGTTGATGAATTTTCAGATAAAAGCCCATGTATTTTGTCTAACTTAATGTTTGCCTGGGCACCATGGACCTAATAATACGGCTTGAAGTAATTGATAATGTTATCATGTGGAAATTGGTCGGAAGTTGGTTGAAAAGTTAGTTTTGTGAACTTTGGGAATAGAGGTGGTACAAGAATAACGCAAGCTGATCATGCTGGTTTTGGTGTCCTTGTGGGGTCCAGACTATCTAGCTCCATGTCTGCTAGGTATTTGTACAAAAGTGTTCGGGACATGGTTCTGAGTTTTCCAATTGTTTTACTGTTCGTATGCATCCATTGACAGTAATCATTTTAATGAGAGATCAGTCTGTTTACAGGATTTGTGCGAGTTTCGACCATATGTATTCGATGGAACCCGAATACACTGATTATATGAATTTTTAGAAAGCCTTTAGTTCGTTCGGTACCTCTTTTCTCATGATACGGACAATGTTACTAAAGCAACACCCCCCTTTGAGCTGCTCATATGGCCGGGATCACCACATTTAACTTGGTAAGTTTGTTTACGGCTCTTCGATGTTATTCTGGTAGCTAGATGCTAAGGCGAATGTGTATGAAGCATACATCATCAAGGGGAACAGAATTCACGTGTGTACCTAAGCTGACCTGAAACTCACGGACAAATGCTATACTGTACTTTCTTTAAATGGAGCTTCAACTATTCGAATCAAGTTGAGACCTCCTGTCTGCTTATTTCGATCAAGTACCCAGAAAAGTTACGTGTCCCAATCTTATTTTTGGAGCACGGTCGTTGAGTGGAATTGATAAGTTCTTTGCTAAACGGAACCTGAATGATTTCCACCAGGGTTCATAGAAGTGTGTGTACATAACGGTTGAGCGGTTTGTTGTACGCTTTTGTGGTCCAAACTTTTACAATCAGCATAATGTTTATAAATTACGAAGAAGCTTTACTTTTCGCTACCAGTGTAACTACCCCTCGTCTTCCGGAGTAAAATGAATTAGAGTTTAAACATACAGGATTGGTTAGGCTACTTAAGTTTCTAGCCTTTGCACCTCACGACATATGCTGTTGTGTTGCGTACACAGTCACACAATAGCTGAATACTGTCAGGGTACTCAAATACAAAGAGAAGCAGTCGTGGTAACTTAGAATATCGAATGACCGAGAATGACTCCTATAGTTTAATAAGCTACCTGAGAACGCAGTAAAACCTTTCAACACACTAAGCGTTCGACGGCATTATTCAATCTACCTGATTTCAGATCGTACCGTTCATTTTCTCAACATCTTGACTTTGTAAATGCTGACCTTTTTTCTTGTGAATTTCCATCTCGTTTTCGGGTTTACTTCTGGTTCGAGTTCAATGTTATTGGTAGGCTTTTGTTCCTATCTGCTGGCCTGATAAGGTCGTGTACTTCAGGATGGTCGTTCAGTGGCAGTTATCATCCGTTGGAGAAAAACTTCAATATTCCGTGCCACTGTGTGATCGGTTTGATGTTGAGTGTGTTCAGTAATCCGAAATCTCATGAACCATGCTTGCTGGTCATTATTATTGAAACCATGTCGATCTATTTCACATTTTCAAGTTTTGTTCAGCATAGAACTTGTTTTGTAATCGATGCAAAGGGTATCTAGTAAATATTTGTTTGTATATCTTCTTGGCTGTGTGAATATTTTCACATATGAGCTTCCCACAGATTTGTACCCACCCTAGTTTAAACTCCCTAACCTGCATTGGATGTATTGTGGTCCGGTTTATTCAGTGCACAAAACATCCTGTTCTCTTTCCAGTCACTTCCTCCTGATTGGGATACCGACACGTCATCTCTGCTATCTGAAACAACAAACAGTGAACAGTGCGATCAAGAGAGAGTCTCATCTGGCTTGCATACGAACACTTTTCAAGTCACTGACGACAAGCGACCACATCGAATGGATAGTTGCATCAATAAACAGACCCTGATGATTGTGCCACCATCAAAGTACATCGCAAAGCTTGAGACGCGATCACAGATCGGAGAAATTCATGAGACCGACCGGGGTAAGTAAGCAATTGTTTTCTGTCAGTTGTCATTTACATTGGTCTTTCATAATATAGTCTTTTCGAGAAACGCTACTCTTTGCTATGAGGAGATCACCTTTATGGCAGATATTCTATAAGAATTCAGGAACCTAGAGAGATCAGTAACCAGAGCTCTGGCTGGTTGTTGTCTTCCGTAGGAGAGACCACCACGTTTATTTGGAACATCCATTCCTCGAAATCCGAAGTCCAAGCTGCACGTGATAGCTCAACACTTGGGACGACTGCGTTCCATTACTATTGATGCATATTTCCAGTGTTGATTGATCCAAAGGTGAATGCTGGAGCTGATAAGCTCATTGAACGGTATCCCCATCATGCTTTTGTGAGCGCAAGACCAACAAGGCAGTATAATATTCGCGTTTACCAAGCGCTTTCGTACGTGCACTGACCTCAATTTACGTACTCAGGGCAGTCCGTATGACACATAGCAAAGTCAGTTGTCTACAACTCCCTTTGTTCTCACTTTGTGCCAACCGGCAGCTATTCCGAACCAAACGAGTAACAAGCGATAGAGAAAGATGTTCGTAGAAATCAACCTGTTGCTCTATTGAAGACAATGTAGTACACAAAGAAACCACGTATATATCTGTCACCAACAAAACAACAAAGCTTTCAGAAACAGTGTTTAGATTGCAGTTTCAAATTCACGGCATTCCAAGATAGAAAAACACTATATAAGCGGCTGTGGTAAACGGTCTCCGAATAAAATAGTTGTCCTGTCACTGTCATTCTCCAGAGGGGATCACTTTGTCCGGTCCATCAGAGATCCTTCTGTTTATTTGAATTTCTGTCTTGATTAGACTCGGCAGTCGGTTTCTCTTCCTTTTAATTATCGTTAACTATAAATTTTATAGCTTGTGGTAGCAAATTTGCTGGCACCACAGGATCACATGTATCGTGATTGTTGCCGTTCATCCGATTTACATACCATTACAAAGTAACAACTGACCTAGCCTTTGTGAAAGCACGGATGTCCTTATAATTATTTCACACGTCATATGTTAACTTCAAGGAATCTTCGGACCGCCAAGAAAAGACCTCAGAAATATGTTTAAATCATTCTGAGGAATAGTTGCAAAATATTTAACAACGTTTGAAACAAAACGAAAAAACTGTTTAATTTAAACACCAGGGTATACTATAAGCTAATATGTTGCTTGTCTGTTGGTTCTAATCATGCTTTATTAAACACGTGGGTCTTGGAGTCAGAAAAACAGCGTAATCAATCAACTGATTCTGCTTATCATAGTGGTTGATACTTTAATTCCGATTCCTGACAGATCACAGGAAAAAAGGTGGCGAAACGGAATAGATTTTTCGCATTTGTTTATCTCAATTCGCCTAGCCCACTTCTGTTGATTGGGCGCGTATGTACTGAACAGTAAGTGCAAGCAACCGCTGCACTTATATGCCGTTCAAGTGGACGCTTGCTACCAATTCCGTCATAAATCATTGAAGAATGGCAAATTCCAATTCGTTCCTTTGGTTAGACCGAGTTCTCCTATAAATACCGTCAAACCACAGAGTTGCAGTTACATATGTTTCTTCTCCATTTGTTCAGTGTTTTAAAAATTTCTTATCAAATAATTTGAAAGGTTGCGTTAAACGGTGTAACCAAATCTAACACAAACTTTGCGTTCTCAATCCCAACTATCGCGTGACTTTCATTTGCTTATTTCTAATTCTCTTCTCTTCTCAACCTCTCCAATGTTTGGGAAACCAATACAACCGTTCTCTTGAACGCCCGAATACCCATCTGACAAATATTTGCATTTGCCTAACTTCGTTACCATATAAATACTACCACTGCTAAAAGGTAGACAACCCCAGTTCCCATTCACGTTGGAGTTTTGTTCACATTGGTTGCCTACAAATTGAACGACTACTTGTGCCCGATCGAACAGCTGATTGAAATAGGGGAAATGGACAGACTTGAAAATTAATTTGAAATTGTGATCATTTCGACTGTACTGTAGTGCATACTGAGTTTCACCTGTAGATCACACAAAATTTATGTGGGTCTCCAAGCATATCACACGAATTCAACTACATGTAGGCTAACTATTCTGGGTGATAAAAATTTCTATCGACAATGATGAAAACATGGAGTAACTCACTGATTCGTTCGACCAACAACCTCTGCATTATATGTAAAGAGAATAAACTCCAAGCGGTTAATGAGGTGAGAATTGAAACACAAAATCCTTGTATGAGCTTTTCGGTTGTTCACTTGGGAATCATGGTTAGTTCGTGGCGTTCTATTCGTTGCACAGTCACCCATCTCTGTATACTGTATCGAAACAAGAACAACATTGATCATAGGGATGGTTTAATTGTAGAGGGGCCATAATTTGATTTCGGGAACAGGCAAACAGTAGGCAGTTTACTGAACAGGAGGCAAGCTGTTGAGGGTGTGTAAGTCTCGGTGGCGCTAGGTGAAAGTGAGGAGTGCGGAAACCTCGTGAGAATTGATGAATTTGTAGAAGAGAAATAAAATGTTTACGAAACTTCAGCAGATAACCGCACTGTAGCAAATGACACAACTGATGATTTCCAGAGTGGAACTGTCGGAAATAAATAGAAGGTGTCAATGTTGGGTACAGTGTCGTGTTGACCAACAAGGCAGAACGGAAATGAAGCCACACCATATGGATGAATCGACTAAATCTCGTGGTTGCCCATCTGTTGCAAGTGACGAATCAAGCTGAACGATCAATATTCTCTGTGAATCGCGAAAGAGGAATTTCCAGTCATTTGCCTACTCACTTACTTCAGCAGATGGAAGCCAATGAAGTCGGTGAGATGAAGTTGTGCAATACTAACTGGCAATCACAAACGTCAAGGGAAATGTAGCGACTGACCACAATTGATATGCACCAAAACATACGATCGGTTCAGTTTTGTGTTGGTTCCAGACTGAGGACAGAGGCTTTGTGCAGAGGTCGAACTGAATGGAGGATTGGAGAAGAAGAGTTGGAGCGTGTGTGTGAAAACAAGTGTCTGTACAGAAATCTAGTGGGGCGTGTAGAGATAAATTTGCATGGACGCGAACATAAGGAACAGGTTGTGTCAGATAGAACTTTCGCCGAAAAGTCTCCGCAACTTGAGGATAGATGGGAAGCGACGAATCCAGTGATTTGTTTACGGTGAATACCATTACATCTTGACAGACTGTTTAGAGATGTTGCAAATCGCGTACTATCTTTTGCCACTAAACTAGAGGAAAGAACTGGTGAACAATATCATCAGTGCGAGATCACACAGATTGACTGGTCAGTTGGTGTGGGATAGAAGAAACTATAAGCGTCCAACATAAACTGAGGGTTTCGAAAATCTGGTCGAAACGTCCGTGGCATGAAGTAACCACGCCATGTTGTTGGTCAAAGCGATCACGAAATACCTAAGACAAAGGATTCGAGATGGGGTTTCGTTATATACATGAAGTAATGGACCTGAATTTGAGAGCTCCTCGTGACGATTCTTTTACCCGCGCAGGATTAAAAGATGTGACGATATGTGGATATGTTGAGGAACAGATTGCGGCGACTCTGACCAGATTAACGGTTTGAATATACCACCCGGCTGAATGGACGAAGGAATTTGAGTATGGCATGTAATTTCTAGCACTCTGATGTCCTCATAGTTTTGGCGAAAGATTGGCCATGAAGAGACGCAGATCTCAGGTAGATTGCGAGTGAGAACGTGGAGACCACCGTAGTCGATGGTGGATGTCGATGAGGTTTAACTATCAGATTTGGTAGGCTGACTTCAATTTTTAACATAATCCCGTATCGGGTCGATAGCTGAAGTTCGAATGTCAGATTTATTTGAAATTTGACGTAAAGCCTCCTTGCCGTTGCTTCCCAACACATGGCTGCTGTCTGGGAAATGTATGACCACATCTCTGGGTATTCCGTTGAGCGACGTTAGAATGGGGCGAACTCTGAGAGTGCGAATGTGAGGAGTTGAGCGTGAGCAACGATAAGCGACTAAGGTTTGACTGAAGTTCGTGATGTTCGTTCGAGTTTATAGTAGGGCGAGAATTTGTTTTTAGAAAACGAGATATGCGTGAAATTGGCCGAAAATTGGTTGTTCCCCTTTTAATATGTATTGTAATACCTTGCTCCTCCATCAGCCATCAAATTTGCAGTGTGTGAATCACTGGTTGAATAACAGGAGACACAAAACCCAGTGCTTTCACGAAGAACGATTGATGCTGGATTAGTCATCAAGCCGATTTATCCTGCTGGGTCTCAGTCGGGTGATTTCTTCATAAATAGGTTTGTTGTCGGAATGGGCTGATGGATCACTGGAGGAAGTCAACTTCAGAGGAGATGAGAGGGAGTGTTTTGTTGTCTTGTTGAAGTTGCGAGTAAGCTCTTCGGCAGCTGGCGTCTTGATAGGAGAGATTTTTCCACTCAGCCTTCACATAACTCTCGAGATCTCGCGGTAGTTTCCGTCACGAGGGTGTGTATACAACATTGTTGTTAATGCCGATGGGGGTAACATGGTTGAAATCATTGAGTCTAGCACATGAAGTGAAGAAAATTCTTTCGATGTTGTTGAAAAATAGCCTACGAAATTGTCACCCATACCTGGGAGACAATTGAAAGAACGACATGTTAGCATCCAGGTTGGCGTATTCAGTAAATTTGGTAACACCATCCAACACATTCGTGTTACTGAGTAGAGTGCGAACGTTTTCACCCTTCATTTTTGATAAGTCGGATTTGCGATCTTCACATGTGGATTTGCGCGTTGCAATCAGCAATGTTCTGTCGTCAATTTGCGTGCGTTTTGATAATTCACTTGAATATGGACGGTTGTTGTGTAATCTAGGTGGATTCTTTAATGGAAGCTGTGGAATCCTTTGGCTTTTGTAGATACCTTTGTGAAGTTTGGCGTGGGTTAGTTGCTTGTTATTTAACACACCCCTTCAGCCAGTCTACCTAAACATTTGCAATTGTTCTCTACGGATAGCAATGGGCTAACAGGCTAATCTCTCTTAAAAGTTTTTGCTTTGGACGTTCCCTACTTGATAACTGAAGTTTATGATGATATCCCCATAGCGACTTTCAGAAGTGTTTTCTCCTGCATTTCTCTGTTCTTTTATTCTCACCCGCACACTTTGTGTTTTACTCTGTTAACGCAAACACAGACGGATATAGTGCCAACTCGAAGCCTAACTGCTTCCAATACTCTGAACAGCGTGTGAGCTCTCGTTGTTCAACTGAACGCACAATTCCTGTTGCTCGTGCTCCTACTGAATCAGACAAAGAAACACGCAACCGTTTATGTGATCTGCGAGAACGTGCAGAACAGCAACTGGCTGAAATGCTCACAATTCTCAACAAAAAAAAATCGCGTTTGCCAGATTTTGCAGAAGTAACGAAAGCGAGTCTGATGAACAGAAAGACAAAGGATTCAAATGCTCCACTACCTCCACCACCTTCTCGCTTGTCTTGGAGTGTTCCGAACTGCTGCGGGTACAATCATGTTGAACCCGTACACAATTGGGATACAAACGCCGATCTGAGGCTAACCGATGCACGTGCTTCTCAAGGTATATAGTCGCTTTCACTTGTCAACATGTAGGCGGTAGTACTGAATGATGCACTCTTTAACTTATAGATAAATCTTGATTCATTGAACCCATTTCAGGCATGGCGATACATTCTACGTTTAAATGCCATTTATGACCACGCCCTTCAAAGTATGCTAGAGTTTTTCGCCTGTCTCAGTCCATTGAAGGCGGCAGCATGATTCAGCATGGGTCCTATAGTAACGGACATTCTTGTGTGGATCAGGTATTTGTTAATAGTTCTTGTAAGCCTGTGAGGCGTCACTTGCTAACCATAGTTTTGTTCTTTTAAATTTTTGGTGTTTCTTTTGGTTTGGACTTTTGTGTGTTAATGTAGCAAAAAAGCGTCCACTAAAGCACAATCTTTATTGTCCAACACGCTGGTCACCATGCTACACGCGCGCCCACGTTTATGTCATAAGTCCGGCCCACAACAGCTCCGTCTTTCGCTCACATGTCGTGTACACCTCAGCTCGGTTTGTATTTGTCCGACGTCTTCTGTCAGGGCGTTTTTCGCCTACCATTCCTCATCCGTTTGGCCGATCTCGTTGAACGATGGCTCATCCGGTCGCTCGTGCTGCCCGCAATCCATCCACTTTGGTCTTTGACCGTATTTTACGATCACGTCGAGATGTTTCTCCGTATGTTAGAATAATCCTGCCCCCGAACTGGTTATTCGTTTCATTTTGCCTGCCATGTCTCATCCGTTAGTCCGATCCATTTGAGCAATGACTCATCCGGGCGCCCATGCTGTCCCCGATCTGCTCGTTGTGGGCTTGTGAACGTACATTGCCGCCTCGTCCATATAGTTCTCTGAGAGCTGGAGCACCCCCACCTCCGGCTTGATAACCCACCACATCAGGAGTGTTTGTGTGACTGCTGCAAGTTCACTTTTGACATCACGTCATTCAGGGTGAACAGAACCTTGCATCACACCTTCATTTTCTTGCGGAATGAAGCATTGCTGTGTCTAAGCATTTTCTATGGCTAATTTGTCATGATGTTTGGGTTATATCAAGCTCACTAATAGCATCTCGTCAAATCGAAAAGAATACGATCCTTTAGCCGCCGCGAATGATCGTCATACAGCTACACTTTCCAGGACAGTCTATAAAGTTAGACCAACCAAATATGGTTGTTGTAGCTTAGTAACGAGATAGACAGCGTATAACAACGTATAACAGCGAGGGAAAACTTTTAGATGTGATTTTACATATTCAACTGTCCATATATATAAGTTATATACGTCCTATGCCCGGATTGATTCATCATCTCTTGGCTCCCTCGTCCTCAAGCCTACTCGGTAGTCAGCCATCATTGTTTCGAACTAAGGTCCTAAAACACTATAGAACGAGACGAGTCTTTTGTGCGCAGCGGAATTTACCACTCAGATATGAGTCTGTTTTAGCAAATGACTTAACTCTAGTTTGTGGCTAAGTAATGCGCTACACTCCTCTTGGCTTGTACTCTAAGGATTGTTGACAGAGAACTGACAGCTTCAGTTCGAATCCACGAGCCGCTGTTTGTAAGTCAGCATTCTTATCGTCATTCTGTCATTTTGATGCCTTTGCAAACAGCTTTAAACCTGCTTACTTAAAACTGTTCTCGGCGATCCAGTCCATTTTCTAAGTCATGTTTTGTTCTTCTGTTCCCCATTGGGTCACTTTTCTGGCGATGCCATATTTTCCTAACTTCTAGTCTTTGAATCTTGTATGATTCATTTGCCGTTAGTATTCTAGTGAGCCGACTCAGTAGCTGGTACTGACTCCAACCCGGGTTATCGGTTTACTTCTTTTTCCGAGATCAGCTGAGTTCTGGATCCTGGTTACATTAGAGGTAATGTCGGAGGTTGCCCAAAGCCCATCGGTTTCTGTGGTAACCTCTTCGATTTAAACGCGTTCATCCACTGGTTCGTGTTCATGCTAACCTCGTCATTATTCTTGTCAGTCTTGTGTTATGATTTTCTTTCTTCATTCCTCTGCAGTCTTGTTAGCTTTGGTGTTTGGCGATTGACCTTTAGCCAAGTTCGCTTTGTTCAGTTGCAATTTTAGGTGCTAATCAAATCCGCCAGCTAGATTGGTGGCAAGTCAGTCTATGCTTTCGACTAGTGAATTCACAATAACTTGTAGATGTTGTCATCTTTCTGGAAGCGCGGTCTTGTTTCCACATTAGGTACCAATCGACTGTTTGCTGTTCCTTTGATAATCAAGATATGCTGATTGTTTGGAACTATCCGTCAAACAATTGAACAGTGTTTATGAAAAACAAATCTTGCAAGAAGTTTGAGAAAAAGTCCGTTACGCTTCTCCGCCACGTTCATCTGTAGTGCATTTTTGTTGACCATTAGCTTTTAATACTTCATTTCAACGATACGCTTCACTTTTCGCTAATTTCGTCAAATGTTTCATGTAAGTCTTCGTTTGACATATGATTCAACCTCTTAAAGGTAGACTGTTCACAATAAACGAAACGTTTTTTATATGATCCCACTACAATCTATACACTGCAAGCTGATTTTGATTGTGTTGGACTGCGTCACTGGTACACATTTTTTGCTCCGACTGAGAACTGGATCATAGTCAGCGCGTTTATGAGGCGTGCGTGTTGACTATAGTTAGCACCGTGGTCAGGCGTATGAACTGGAGATCAGTTCCTAATGGGCGCAAGAACAGTCACAACCAACAAAAGTGTATATAGTTCTACTTTCTCAATATGGGCAGTTAGAAATGCCTATCTTAGTGAGACTGGACCTTGACGTGGTGTGACGGCTTGCGCATCTCGATGACCTTTTGGGCTAAACTGGACAGAGTTACTCATACCAGGCAGGCCAACAGGTAGAGGTCTGACAAACCACAGTCTCCTGGTCCTCCAGGTTGGGGGTTGGAAGATGGTTGGCATCTCTTCCTGAAAAACGTACCACTTCTGGTACACCGCCACCCACCCGCTGCCTTGCGGTACAGGCTTTTGAGCCAAAGGCTTTGGTTGAGAACCCTAATCGTTCTCCTGTCTAGGTCTGGGCGTCCTGGCAGTATCTCAGCCCA
>QNGE01000746.1:200150-232436 GCA_008508345.1 Paragonimus westermani
GGACGTAGTCATTTTCAGTAGTTAGGTCCCTTCCCGTCCCCTTCTTTTTCCTTCTCTCTTTCTATATAGGGTTTGCTGTTTCTTCATGGTTGTGTGGCAGTTAAGCATTAGTGTTGACCACTGATGTATTGCTGTCTATGATGATGATGATGATCTTAGTGTAAAAGTTGCGACCGGTTGACAGTGGTGTTCTACCGTTACCTGTAAAAATCCCTAGCTGTCGATCACTAATAAACAACCATGAAAAAGTCTGGGAGAAACCTATTTGAGGAAAATCTGGGTCTCAAACCATTGACAGAAACAGGATACCCAGATGCACAAGCCGTCCACGAGGCGAACTACACATCAATACTGGGATCTTAAAATGTCGCAGTTGAACTCAATTACTCACGCAACCCACTGTATCATATGGAGCCCCCGGGTGATTCAGAGGATTGGCTGCCAAAGCGAGATCCATCGAACGGTTTGCTCTGGAATCCATCATCACTGATGGTGCAACCGGCTGACGTGGGAGTTTATTTGGCTTGAGGACACGAAGATAGGTATTGACAGGATGCTGACTGTGAATCTCGTTCGGTTCCATGGATCAGCCTCCTCTCCGTGGAATACAAAGCTCGCAACTGTAGACAATAAGGTAGACGGTACATAGCCAAATTAGGTGACGCCAACCTAACTGTTTCTTGATCGAGTTATCTTCAACCTTTGGGTAATTAATGTTCAGCATGACTTTTCCTATAGTCATCGTAGGTAGATTTTGATGTCCGTCACTATTGTACGGTCGACAGTGGTGGTATATCAGACTACAATAAGCCATTGGGATTTTTTGATGTTTCTACCGCATATTCTGTGAAATATCGGCTCAATATTTTTGCGGCGTTTTTTCTTTTGTTTGCTGCACGTGATAGAAATCGACAGCTTATGATGGTTCCGTACCGTTTGGGAAAATTAAGTAAGTTTAAAAACTTGACGAGTATGATTAGCGGTTACCAATACACCAGTTCGTGCGACATTATAATTCAGTCAAGTTGCTCAATCGGATGTGGATTGGGAATGACCACTACCTACTTTGTGTGTATACGTGTGTACACACAGAACATCCGCAAGTTGGGATGTGGGACAATGTTTGCCTTCCGGAAAATTCTTTTTGTTTTCGGTTTCCATAGTTCCCAACAACGAACACGCCTCTAATTTGCAGGGTATATGTTGGGTTGCACATAGGTTGATCATTGCTATATTGGTCCAACTTTGATATAATGAGGACTGTGGGTATGCTTCTCACTCACAGCTGCACTTTGGACTCTAATGATATTAGCCATTAGTTATCTTGACCTCTCTATCTTGGTTCGCTTGGTCTTAATATCTGTACCCAACTTCATCTAATGGGGCAACTAGAGTGTCATGTTTGTTTCATCACACTACACTCCATTTCTTATTAGTATTGATTGTTCATTTCTCAGAGTTGATACTCGTGCATGTTTCACAGTAGATTTTATTGTGCGAAACACGCAAGATCCATGGATTGAAAGAGGTGGAGAATGCTTATGCACCTTTGAATATGTAACACATGGTTTAGAAAGCCATCGACGGAACATTTCACATTCAAGAACTCAGAAACAGTAAGGTTACGCTTGATAAATATTTGAGAAGAAATGGATGTAAGAGAAACCCAACCATAACGCATCATATCTAACGCATGTGTTTATCATTATACAGCAAACAATTGCCGATCAACAGCAACAGTGGATGGTCGAGTGTCTGTTTAGTCTGGTAAATGCCAGGATGGTCAAGCAGCTTTATGATTCGGCTTAGTATCCTGACTGCATATGCCAAGTTAACGTTTGAATTTGCTTGCTGAGGGCACATTTACGACGGATTCTGAAAAGTTGTTCTAATTTGTACGCACCTTGACGCTGACAATGTTCTTTGTACAAATGCCCTGCTCAATTGACGATCCGGCGTTAACGAGTGACTTCTGAGATGTGGGTTTGGTTTGGATGAAAGAATATTTAGTGGCACGTGATACAACTGGTGACTGATTCTCTGTGTCAAGGTTAAGTCTTCTATGGTGTGTCGATAGTTCATTGGGTACTATCACTGGTTATACAACCCATCCGAATAAAACAGTGTACGAAATGTGAGATGGAGGCATACCAGCAAGTTGAACATCAATGAAAAATCATTCGACTGAAACTATTTAAACAGCTCGTGCAGTGGCAAAGGCAACATGCTTGATTTCTTGGTTCCCGATGCCCAGCTGGAAGACCGGCGACTCGTTTTCTATTACTGGTGTTCAGTTTTTCGTCCTCAGAAAAACATTGGAGTTCATTTGACGGGGATACATTGTTCTGCTTTAAGTCATTTTGAATAGTAGTCGATTGCCAACAGCCCGTCGATACGAAAACTTTAAATCACTGCAGGTTCCACACTGTTTACGATATGCCAAACTCGAGTGTTGTCAATGCATTATAGTAGCGGGGAATTGGCTATTCAGGCTTTTCGTACTGAAATTAAGAAGTAGACGTTTTGACTTGAAACACGGAGGTGCAACACCGGTTGTACATAGTCAACCATAAAAGGCGTCAACTACTTTGACGGTACAGCGGTGATGTTGGAGCTTCGTACAAGGGAATCTGTGGACCAATCGATCGAATGCCTTAAAATAAACCCGGAAAATATCAATCGATTTACCTGTACCAAATGCTTTTGCTCATTTTTTTAGAGCGACAACTATTGTGACAGTGCACGAAGATTTCTCTCAAAATCTCTGTCGATTGTGAGGCAAAAATACAAATCTAAATAACTGCCTGCATGACTGTTCATCAAACTGTTGTGGCTTTTGAGACAACCGATAGCAATGCGTCTGGCTTGGGATCAGCGCGCTTTTTAAAGAAAGATGACACTGTTCATACCTTCCCGGTCTTGGGTAGCTTGCCTTATCTTAGAGAGACAGATCAGTCAATTCATATAATGATTTCGATAGTTCCTTAGCACATACAGTTGACATGAGCGGGTTACTGTCACAGAGCGTCGGTGGTGTTTGGAGAAGCATGTGATTAATTGTGCCTTACGGATATCCACATGGCTGTTGTTAGTTGCATGTTCAGGATATCTGAAGTTGATAACAAACATACTCGGGTACTGTCTATAGATACCATTGACAGTGTTTCTGCTAATGTTTATCACCATCTCCACAACGTAAGTGAGGTGTTACAGTACTTCTATCACCATTGCCGGCTACAACTCTGTTGACTATCTGGTGGTTGGGAACAGTGGTGGTGTTGTTTGTAGCTCGGGTTGATGGTTTTGGTATTGATATGTTCGCCGAGCTTGGCATTTAGGTTGCAAACGTTTCATCACCAGGCGAGGTGACATCATCAGTGCGTAAGTGTTTCAGCGTATATATACGCTACCACCCTTCGAAAGTTGGCGATAGCGCCGAGAGTTCCTCATACCGGATCTCCCTACCTTCTCGTTTTGCACATTTGCCATGCACAGTGTTTCTGTTATAGGGACAGTAACCAATCTTAATATACTGCATACCTCTGGAGATAGTCTAGTTTTGTAGGTAGCGCTAACATATAAACATTTAACAGAAATCGCGACAGAATGTTGTTCCTGTAATTTTACTTTCAACGGTAGAGCAAATTGTGGAGTTTATTTCCTGGGGAATTGTTCGAATCTGACAACTTCCGTGCCTAGTTCGGTGTCTTCATGTAAGGCGACGCTTAAACTTGGTGTTTATTTTCCAATATGTTGAAGTGAACTTAGAGATTTGAGGTTGGCACTTTTGGAATGCCATATTGCTCAAAAAGACCTTAGTTAGTCTTCTAGCACCACTTTATGTTATACCTGATACTACCCGGATGTTGGTAATGAATTTTCAGGAAAAACTATCAAACCATATTCATCAGTACTTGTGTCTGAGAGGTCACACATGAAAATCTGGGTGCTGGACTGACGGACAAGCCTAAGTTGCCTGCCCACACCTGTAACTTGGGGTTTTGGTAACCCGACTGTTAACCGTTATGGATCTTTTCGAAGATTTTGCACTTCGCTTAAAGATCCCTCCAGGTTCAGAACGGATTAATTTGTTGAAGTTTTGGTAGCTGATTGAAATTAGTTAAAGTAAGCTCGAACTTACAAGTGACATACGAAACGGAAATACACAACCATTTGAAGCCATTATACGGATCACATTTTCGTACATTCCAAAGTCACAGCTGAAGGCGAAAGACAAACATTTTGTTAGATCCAATCACACACTTCCCGCACATTCCCTGGAGAACAGGGATCAGTACATCTTTGAAAAATTTTCATGCAAGACTAACAGTCGCTACTCAAGTGTCCAGTAAGCCGTGCACGTGATTTACAAATCCGTAAGCCAATGGAACGTTGTCCAGTTGCTATGCTACCAAACATGATTTCGAAAATGGCGTAAGATGCCTGAAAGTTGTGGTAACATAAAACACAGATGAGTAACTCGGGCGTTTCGTGTGTATGGAGTTAACAAATAAATCTGAAACAATAGGAAAATTGAGAGGCGTAATATGAAACATCTTTTCAGTTTGCTTTCTATTCTGTTCACCTCATTTACTTATCACCTTTTTACATTAGATTTACAACGTCTCGCAACTAATTTAATTGAACAATGAAAAAAATGATTGTGACATTTAAGGCCGTTGCTAATGTGTCAGTTCGATATCGTTTTTCTGCAATCGTAGGTGGCCTAACGTGGTATGAGCCTTTTGAAAAAGTTTTTCGCGAAAAAAAAGGAACTCACATCAATAAAAGTCAACACACTCACAAGCAAAGCAAAGTGTACGAATTTTCGAACAAAAATTTGCCGATGGATGGGAAGAACAGTGTATGTGGCGGAGATAGTATTTTTGCTGATGGCCTCAAATCGTTTGTGCAGGAGAAATCGGAACCAGAGTTGCCCCAAACGTTTGGTAGTTTGGTGAGACCAAACGACTTGTCAGGTTCCGTCCGGTCGAATCCAGTTCGACAGCCAGACCGACATAATTCCTCTACGAAAATTCAGGAAAATTCAGGAAGTCGTTATATATTCGAAACATATGAACCCCAGCCGTCGGTTAAACAGGAACCTATACCACCGTGCACATGGTCAAAGCAAGCTGATTCTCCACAACCAATGTCGGATGTTGAATTTGATTCATTTGCGGATACGTCTGAATGTAAGCTTTGTATGCTAGTTTGTAGCAGCTGCTTTTCCAAACTTAGATAACATATTCTCTTGAGATTATTCATCCATCGTCTATATATATATATATATATATATATATATATATATAGTGACATCCGTTCTTAGAATATTTGAATCTTTCTCATGAAAAGCTCCGTTGAATCAAATGGCTGGTTTCGGTACTACACAAACAGAATCAATACAGTTGTTTTGAAGAACGCAACGGTCGTTATGTTTGATGTATGCATAAGCATCATTTCGTTCGTTCTTCTCAGTTAACTGCGCTCAGTGAGGTATAAACTATTGAACGTGTGGTTGTCCATAGACAAAATTTTACAGTGATCATTCATCATTCACTTACTTGATCGGAAGTAACGATAATGGATAGCGCTGTAGATTGCGGATGAAGAACGAAAAAAATGCTAGGTGGAAATCAAGAAGAATAGGGAAATAAGAATGAAAAGGAAATTCAGTCTATGTGGCTTGCTACTAAAGTAGCGATGTATTTATAACCATCTGTTTCTGAACACACAATCGTGGTTTTATAGAGAGACTATTGGGAGCATTTTGGAAGGAGCTAAAACGTGTTTGTTCATTATCTGACAAACAACGTGGTATGTTTTAGTGGGGCCTAGTCGGTGGTCAGATTTTTGTAAATGCTTTGCAACTGCACTTTTTGACGTTCCACTTTTGGCATTCAGAAGCTATTTGGGGAAGAATTGATGATCGCTGCGTTCTTCAAATTAACTCTAGGATAGGGTTATCACAAGTATTCTGGTTCAAATGTGTGAAACAAAAACGGTTGCAAACAGAGTGAAAGGAATTAGTAGGATATAGTTGGATCATTTCAGCTGTTTAGAAAATTTCGAGCACCTGTTGTTTAGCCATTGAACTGGCAAACCATCAGGGTTATTGATGAATATTCTGAAGTTCTACACACTGTTTTAGGTAGGAATACAGGCGGGTGATGCGACACTCAAACGTCCGCACCTGTAGGGCTTACTCAAACGTTCCACGTGAGTAGAAGATGGGGTTGTTCAGCTGAGTGACGGCCGAATCAACAACGCCTAATCCCCGTTGTGTGAGTAGTTTGAAGCGTTCACTGAAACCTTGTGGACTACAGAGAAAACCTGGATGGAGTGGGCTGGATCACCAATATAGGCTAGATACACATCAACTGCGCAGTTCAGAACTGTGGTAGTTGACGTTACTTGGTCCGGTTAAACAAGTGTCCTATCGTGAGACGAACATATTCTGAGCAGGACTGAGCAAAGACTTCAAATCACTTTTGGCTGGACGATCCCACAGTTGAATTGGCGTCTAACCACCGGTCAATACAATCACTTCGCAAGGTAGGAAATGCGTTGTCTTATACTGGAACCTGTCGAACTCTTCACGGTGGGCAGAGTATCAGTTCGGTTGTTCGGAAAAGCTGGATCATGACATCGGAGAGAAAAAGGTCACCCTCAAATCGACAGTAGTATCATCAACAAAATATCAGTAGTTAACACTGATGCTCCACTGACATACAGTCGTATAATATAGCTTTTCTTCACAGCTTAAAAAGAGACGAGGCCTGGCACGTGGCACTTGTGGCTTTAGGTTCAAGTCTAAGTGGAAGCAATCAGCATTAGTACATCTACACACTACAAACGAACAAGCACGGTTTCAGTGATAAAATGACACCATTCAGATGACAGATTCGCATTAAGTTCAATGGTTTTCCTTGTTAATTGATGTCGACTACAGTTTTGTAGTTGATGTTAAGAACAAACTCTCACAGAAAGGCTTCGATCGCATTCCTTTTTTATCAGCTTGTTTTGTGGCATGTCAATATTTCTCCCTAGAAGGCTGTCAACCTTCTACAGAACTTGATATCAAAACATCCATCCGCGTTTTGTGTGCTGATGCTCTATGTGACAGTA
The DNA here is from genome assembly GCA_008508345.1 of Paragonimus westermani. NCBI lineage: Eukaryota > Metazoa > Platyhelminthes > Trematoda > Plagiorchiida > Troglotrematidae > Paragonimus > Paragonimus westermani. Next base: position 207,279 of record QNGE01000746.1, read on the forward strand.
GATCAGTTATCCTTGATGGGGTTATACATCAACCAAACACACAAGAGTTTATCTTCTTATTGTACGTTTTTCTTGCATTTCATCAGAATGGCATGACCTAGTTCCTGTCCGTGACTTTTATTGCTAGTTTGATATTTCAGTGAAAAATTCTCCGCTATGTGCGTGTGGCATATATCATATGTCCGCTCCCACTGACTTGACAGGTGATGGCTGCTAAAACGTGTCAACCTCTGTGAGCTGTACACTTCAGGCGTCCCGTTCACGTGCTTATCATCCGAACTCAGTCATTCATTGGTAGATTTTTGATTTCGTGAGATTTGTCCATTTTTATGAAGTTGAACAAAGTGCCTGGTCAACTTTATTTTACCCAGTTGAATGACCTCATTTTTGGCCGTATGGCTTCCATCACATCTGCACTGGCAACAATTTCGGTTCGTTCATTCGATTAGCTGTTTCTTACCTTTTTAGCCTTTCTGTCAGGTCTTGTCGCAACTCCCAGAGGTGTCAAATTTTATGTTTCGACTGAAATTTCAAACGAACCAGTTACCCAAACCTATCGGTTGCATGAGGGCGAAAATTTTGCAACTGTTGATCTCTCTTCCCGAATGCCGTCAGTCGAAATTGCCGTACATTCTGAATTTCCCGATGATTTACAAACACGGTTTCAGCAACGTATGTCGCGATGGATTTCAAGATCTCGTGAACGTCAAAAACGGATTAAGTTGGCCAGTGAGAATCGACGATACACCTATGCAATGAATGACGAACGTGCTCATTTGTTTGCTAACAGCTCGAAGAAATGCTCCCCTGTGCGGATTAAGATCCGGGGACAAAACGGATATGAGGGCGACTTGTGCTTCTGCCCGAGAGACATTCCACGTTCAGCCGGTCAACCCATTCATTCCAGTTGTCACTGTTGCTCGGCGAACATCACTCGCCATGCTGTTGAACCCATTCCAGCTCTCTGTACTTCCTGCTTTGAGTGCTCTAACAAAGTGAACACACGAATTTTGACGTGTACCAGTAAGTGCTGTTGTTGGATACCTCTTGTCACTTGCCCCTTCTCCAAAGTGTTGTCCCCTGCTGACGCAGAATGATGATGGAACGAATAAAGAGCCCATTGCGACAACATAAAGCGTGTACAGCTTAGTCAGCTCAAAATATGGCAACACATTATGTAAAAATGAGTAGCGTGAACGATTATTTACGGTGGTCCATACGACCGATAAGATGGCTAGCCCAAACAATAGAGAGAACGTGCATAAGCTAAACTATTTCCGACGATTCACCTCGGGGTAAATATATTGATTTGGGGGGCGATAAAATTTGAACAGAATGTTGATTGGAATACTTTCGCGGAGGCCAGGTAAGAAGTCGGTTGTTCAGTGTTCATTTGCCGAATGTGTTAACACCGGCTGAACCACCCCAGTGGGCTGTTAGTCGATTCGATTTGAAGGCGGGGTGAACACGGCTCCTAAACAAACCATTTTCGTCCACATATTACTGGGTTACATACCCTAACTCTCCTAGATTTAGCAGGTGAACTGCCGGATATGCCATGCCGCCCGTTTAGTGTTTGTTTGGCTCCCAGACGTACTCAATAAGCGATAGATCCTGATGCTGCGCACAGTTTAGAACTGAAACGACCACTCCACCGGTCAAGTAGCCTTGGGACGCTGAATTAGTTTACGATGCATCATGGTTAGCTTCTCAATGAGGAGTAATTTACCAACTGTGCTAAATATTCACAACACGATCAAAGTAACATAATCATACAGAAGTCCTAAAATAGTAGTTAGCACTGGTTCAGTCTGTCTGAGAGTTCAAAGATGTGTATTAATGTCGTCTATTTACGTGACCGCTCCATCCGACCGCCCCACCGATCCTAGTAAGCTGTTCTGTATACTACATACGAATATTCTTAAGTAGTAATTTTTCCCGCCAACTTCTGCTTGGTGTGCAATGAGTTGGCCTAGTTGTCTGTGAATTGAGTGCACTTATTGACGCGGGACGGGGAAATCCGTGAGGAGGCTGTCATACTGATGACGTCTTACTTTCACTTACAGCCCGGTTGTTTGTTTGCAAGAGGTAGGCATCTTGATGTTGAAAGTTTTAATACAGACGCACCTATTTTTTCAGTAGTTAAGTTCTTCCTTCTTCACTCTTTTTTCCTTTCTTCCTGTACAAGACTTTCTTATTTTCTTCATGGTCGTGTGGCAGTTATGAATTAGTGTAAACCATTGCTGCCTGTGATGATGTTGATAATGATCCCGGTCCTACTCAATTCAGTTGGTCACTTGTGATCTGTTATCGATTGATGGTTCTTGGTTCCCAAAGTGAACCGTCTTTGTTAGGGCAAATGAGTCTGTGGTTGGTTTACTGAAGAACAACCAAACCGTCCTTGTTATTGAGCTGACTCGCGAGGAAGGATGCAAAGCCGCCATTGTGTTATACGTCATGACGTACCTAAGCCTATTCTCGATCATGGGCATGAACAACTTTTTCGATCCGTGCCTTTTAAATCAAACCTATGTTCACGGCTCCGTCGTCGATTTGTCTGTTGGTCATCTTTCTTTATCCTAACCAACGGTACAAAAATGTTGACCACTAGGATGCTGTGGAAATGTCAGGTTTCGAAACACTTGTATGCATTACTACGTTATATTTTCATCGTTCGTTGTTAACACGAATGGTTTAGGGACTAGAAATGTGGGGATCTCTTGAGTGACCACACAATGTTGATTTCGAACGCATTCCGCAACTTGGACATGTTTCCTTGGTCTCCATGAATGAATAACTTAAAATGTTTCACGATCTTGTGGCTTTTTTCGACGTTCTCAGTGGCTAGAGTCCACGAACCAAAATAGATTTCCCATGTCATATTTACGTGACAATACTTCGGTTACTCATATTTTGCCTATCTATTTGGTGATTACACAGAACGGATGGGAGTTGCAGTAGGTTGGTAAGACGAGAAACTTGTGTGCGACCGATTTCTTGTTGGACGTCTTAGGTGAAAAGTAATCTATAGGTAATATAGCACTTTCAAAGAAACGGATAAAAAACTGTGCTGCTTTAGATATGTGGGATAAACGCAGATTAGAACAGAACGGTGTAAAATTTAGGTTGTAGAAACGCAAACCATGGTTAACCAACAGCAGAACTGATGAGGGAGGGCAGCTTCAATCTTATTTAAAGGCTGTGGGTAACAAGCTCATACAACTCTGGTCTTCCAGATTGTGTTGCTGTCATCAGCGATCTTCATGTTGTAGTAGCGTACACTATTGTAGCTCAAGCCTCTGTTTTTCCATCAGCACTCAAGTCAGATTTGCGCTCCAGCCAGCCCACCTATGAGGCGATAGTATATTTGTGTGGAGTTATCATGTTGTCGTAAATCGACCCTCAACTTCTCTTCGTTGGTTATCGATAGAGCTGATCTCAGCCGTAAAGTACTATGTCAGGCAGTTACACTGTTCAGTTCAAAGGTTCATTGCAAAAGTACTTATCGATGGTACCGTGCCACGACCGCGAATTCACTTTCAGAGCATTCTTACTTTCAATAATAACTCTTGCATTGGGACGGATTACTGTTCCACTGAAATAAGGGATTTTGGTGACAAGTTCGGCAAACGTTCTTATCTGCTAACTTATCGTTAACCGTTATATTCAAACATGAGGATGCCTTAGTTGACTATTTCGACTCCACAGGATACGTCCTGTGAACACATACATACAAAGAGATGTTGGGCATATATGATGATAGTCCATTTCGAATGGAGATGGACTGTAATATAACGGACCAAACGTTACTTTTTTCAGTACCTCTCGTTTTATCGTTCTGGTTTGTGCTGATGCATAGTGTCGTGATCTTTTTGAGGCTGATTACCAATAAACTTTCACGAATCCGTCTCCTTCAGTTTTGTCGTGATCTCCTAAGATTCTTTTCCACACTTAAAATGTGTGTTCATCAGAGCTAAGTTTATGATGGTGTATCACAACGTATTGTTGAGAGGTTTAAGATATTCATCATTACAAGTGGTAGGTCCGTTATCTGAGACGTGACTTTTACGTATATATCTATATACCTACCTCTCATTTCCGGAAGAACGATGAAACATTGAAGGTTTACTTAGCTCAGAATTTTTTTATACACTATAAATCAAGAATTGGCAGCAGTACACAACCGTGCACGGAAATTAACCGTTAACAATCGACAAGTTGGAAGATAGTAGTGCAAACAATCAAATTGAGCGATACAAAAACATGCGGCTTAGATTTCAGTATGGCAACGAAGAAGTAATCGGTGAACGACAAATGTAGCAGTTATCCCATCGACACGTGAATGGCTTAGTGGATTGAATGTCCGAGTCACGCCTAGCAGTTGTGGATTCGAACCACCGTAACATTTCCGATAGACCAAAATCTCTTCTTATGGGTTCTCTTAAAATCAACTCTGCTACACCTATTTTCATATACCCATTTCCAATTACATGTTTTCGTCACATGATGCTTTTAGTTTTTGTAAACTGATATGCTTACTTCTTGTTCGACGAAACAGAAATTAGAAGTGTCATAAACTGCTGCTGCTACTACGCAATTTTTGCATGCCTTTCATCAAAAACTTCCTTCAATTTTAATCTCACTGTTTGTGTTTAGACGATTGTAACTTTCCACATAACAGCCGCACTTATCTTAATAATACTAAATTAAACGGGTCATAGTTCAGCAGCGCACAACGTTCCTGTGCATGCCTATTGTGAGCCTGCACTGATTGCATCAAATTGTATGTAAGACCGAGTGGAAGTCGATATTGTCAGCACTCGTTGTTCTCATTCTCTGTTTTGCTTGTGTATCAGCTCAAGGTAATGGCTACTTTTTGAAACAAAATAATGGCGGTATTATTCCGCAAGGCTTTCAGAACGAATCCATTGGACGTAGCGTTCTAATTGTTTAACTGACGGATTACATGGGACGATTTTCCGTTCAACAGTGTTATTTTAATTTATTGAATGAAAAGCAGAATGTTACGTACGGTGAATGCACAGGCAACATCGTTTTAACACATGGCATCTATATATCTAACGGATATACCATATTTTACCAGCCAACTGTTCAGGAGTGATACTGTGGCCAACAGACTTGACCGTCGTCTTTAGCAAACTCATGGGTGTGTGGTCCTGATAGCAACACTGCGCGTCCCCTCGTTAACTGTGGGCCCGGAATTCGCATAGCCTGTCCTTAACCACTCTCCTTCTTACGTTTATGAGTTGAGATAAATATACTGTTAGTTATTCGGTTTTATCCATACCCAGCTTCTTACCTATAAACCATGATTTCCTATCTTTTCACGGCTGCTTGACAACTACTCACTGTGTCTATCTGTAATCTACTGTTGTCAGTGCTGATGGTGATTATAACTCATCCGCCCCTTGTTGTTCAGCGGAATATCTATTTTGCGTATCTGCAGATATTGATCTGGACATTTTCGGTTGTTTTAATTTCACAGTCATCGCTTAATTGCTAACACTCACATTTTGACCTACGCTCACCGTTCATTAGCCTGTGGTTGTCGTTTTAGTTGCTCTTCCTCATTTCCATTGATGGTCGTCGGTTTTGACATTGGCTTCTACTCCAACACCTACAACCTGGTTACTTGGGTTACTGTGATGTCTCAAGTGCTGTTGCCACCTTTACATGGCCCATAGAATCCTGCCCAGAAATATGCCGAGGGTTTTTATGCGGACCCACCAAAGTGTTGTATTCACTTTGGAGGACCTAATGGTAACGATTTTGTACCAACAAAAGATGGATGCGAACTGAAAATGCTCAAAAGATCTTGTTTGATATCTATAAAATTTCCGTTGCCTAGCGAACTATTCGAGAGCATTCTGCTCTGCGAGATTCTGGACTGGTTTGATGAAATCGATTGACAACACAATTGCTGTACATTTTTACGATACGGGTGTCCGCGTTGTTGTCGAACAAACACGCTTTGTAACATAGTTTTTTCTCAACTATTCATGCTGGTAGCGTAGTCGGTCTCTTACAGCATGCTTTACGTAGGTAGTCAGTACACGATGTGCATATTTCTGTGCATTTACCCGTGAAGTATTCGTGCGTGGTTCTCCAGACCTAGTTGAACAATCAAGCCACGATTGTACAGAATCTGTGAATAGAGCATGAAAACATCAATGTTGAACAGAAAGCAATGACCGAAGCAACGGCTCCCACGCAATCAGAAATTCAGGCGTGCAACTTTTAGACTTACTCAATCACTAATCGTATTGGGTCATATGAGATCCACTAAATGGTTAGGAAGCTACACTGCTCTGATAGTATTTGTTACTGAGTTCACACTGGAATGCACCAACGTCACTGTTAATCACTGAAGTCGTATAAATGATAAGCTGAATCTCAAATTTTCAACCACTGAATATCTTTCAGGTTAAACAATCTGCCGTTCCACTTATCAGTAATACATCTCAACTACTCACTGATTGTGCTAGTGGAGCAGCTCATCTTCTGGACATAGTTAAGTAGGTGACATATCGAGCCCAAAACTGACAGTCCTGAGATCCGTACTTGACTTGGTAATTTAGCCGATGTGAAACTCCCTGCTTGGACACGTTGTAGGTGTCGCTGGTTTGAGTCTAGCCGAGATTGTTAAAAAGCATATCTTCTGTATACACAGCTGTAATGATTTGGTGAAAAACTGGTTAGAATTATTACTTATCCCATTTTTCCATGGTTAACCGGGGCTATCTGCTTGCAAACCTAAATTCAACTAGCAAAACGTTAAAACTCAAAATAGAAATGTGAATGTGTATTTAAAAATGTACATACACACGCGTGCCCAAATAGAAGTTGGGTGAAAAACATGCATTGCCCATTAGAAAACCTGAACGTTTCAGAGCTGTTGACCATGGTAAATAGCACGTAAAATTGTTACGCAGAACTCAGTACTCTATCTAAGTGAGGTCTTTGTGTTGCCTTCATAATTCTTCAAGAACATTTCTTGACATTGCTCACTATATGACCTTGTCGGTATTGTTTATGGGAATAAAGCATTAGTCTATAATCCCCGGACGTTGCATGTATTACGATGAAGGAGAGAAACTCTGAACACAAATGTCTTATATTTTGAAGTGAAGTGCTTGTCTCTGCCTGATTTACTTGATTTAATGCATGTGAAACTCGTTTGGAGCTTCTGTATTCTATAAAGTGCCGCACGGTTCGCTGAAGGGCTTTCCTCATTTCATTGGCTAAGTGAGCCCTCGTGTTTTCGTTCACCTGCATAAACCCGGAAATTCTGTTTTTCCTGTGAATATCAACACTTCAAGGGACAATTAAATTTTCAAAGCTGTTATTGACCGCCAAGTCTGCACTCAGCGCTTTAGCCGATTCCCTCATTAATTAGTCTTGGAATATAGATTTTTCGCCATCAGTCCAGTCTTTCGATTTTCAATGTTTCTGATTCGGTACGAATTAATGTATGCTGCTGTTTCCCCAGACTCTTCACGATCAGGTGGGAAGTTTGGAACCGGAAAACAACATCGTTCGGCCAAGTAAGTTCTGCGTGTAACATCTGGGCATTTGTACACATTCGTGTACGCACGAGTGTGTGTGTGTGTTGATGTATCAGTACACTGAGATTATCTCCTCTTCCTCTCGTTATCACCGCCCTGCTAGTAGCCCCCTACCTATGTTAATCTGTCTCAACGTATGTGAACAGGACCATCAACATACCGGCGAAGTGAATTGTCTTCATTTCTCTTGACCCGCCGTCTGTCATCTTATCTGCACACACCACACAATTTCTTCATTCCACATCTTTTCCGGCTGTCACTGATAACACACTGAGTTCTTGATCAATTACTAGTCAACTATTCGAACAAAATTCAATCAGCGAAACAAACGAATACGTGGAAATTTGCTTTACTGTCAATTTTGTTAGTTTACTGAATGAAACGCCTTGTTCATTGACATTCCAGCAGACATTTTTAATACCTGTGTACACGATATAAACCAATCTGTTTTTTAAAACGACTTGCTACACACACTCATCGTCATTTAGACAAATGCTGACAACCTGCACGCTTCGTTTCCTCTAGCATATGCCACCAGGATTCCCTTGGGAATTGTTGCGATAGTCTGTCAAAAAAGTGTATGGTCGCCTCTTACTGCAATGAACGAAAATGCGTGAAAAATGTGGGTAGGGTGGTTTCCAGTGTTCAGCCCGAACAGACCGTACACACCCTGCATACTAGTGGACAGAGCAAATGGCCACTTCTACTTAGCATCAGTTAGTCAACTGAGGCCTGATATGAGAAGGCACGACTAACGCTCTCGATTAACCACAACTTTACACACAAACACACATACGCTACCCTCACTATCGATCATTTTGGCGATCTTTGCTGTGCCACCCACCCTTTCTTTAAGCGATTTCTGTGTTTGTCACTCTTCCTTCTGACTAGACATTATGTCTCAGTCACCACACACAGTCAGAAGGAGGTGTAGATCTTAACCTGTGAAGGGCAGTCCTTTCTATAAGACGATTAATTCATGTGTACGACAGTGTTAGTCTGGCAGAGGTTTATCATCTTGTAGCACCCGATTAGTTGGATGCACCCCATAAACGGTAGATGCTGTTCCACTGAAATTCTGACTAGACGGTAGAAAGTGACCATCACCCTTCTTCCACTCGACCAGATAATTTGCCCAGTGATCACCACTTTATATTTGTGGGAATATCAATACGGTTGTAGAATTGCTCACGTCTGAGCCTCTGCATGTGTAATCTTCAACCTAACTTCTTTTGACAAATTCTGGAGTCATCTGTCCACTTTGCAATCGGTTGTAAAATTTTGATCGCTGACAGCCTACATGCCGAAATTAACCGTATTATTTTGGGCGCAATAAGCTGGTGACTGTTCGTATGAACCTTACTCAACAACTGGTACCGAGAAGTAAGCCATAACGTGTTGTAAACCCTTGAAAACATACCTTAGTTCGCCCACGGATAGTAATACGCTTGATGGAAATCGAATTCTCCTCCTGGTAATAAGGAAAACGGAAAATCTTGGTTCCGAGAATAACACAACTACTCCCATTAATTGCTTCGAATTCAAACCAAAAGACGGATGTATAAAGCCACTTTGTTCCGCTCCAAAAACATGTCATAAAGAGAAAATTACGGAGTATTTATGAGGTGGATGACGACCTACAAGTATTCTCGAATCAGAAGGTCAAAAGACAGTTACCAAAAATAGGAGTTAGTGTCACTAAGCTACCAGTGAAATAGGGAAGGCTATCTCTCGATTGTGTTGGACGTTTTTTCTTACCACCATTGGATAAAATCATTTTCTCGAGGAAGGAGGCCGTCTTCGGACGGAAAAATGCATTCCTTAACATACTGTTTGTGAATGTTTAGTGGATTCGCATGCTAAAGCTCAATGGATTGCGGATGAAAATTATGCACTTTCTATGTGAGGTCCGAGTCGGCTAATCAGCGCGAACTTATTCGGTCCTTTGGTGTTTAACTACCTATATTCTCTTCGTTAACTTGATCCACTTATCCAAATCATCACTTAGATTTTAGTGTATGGAGGCGTGCAGACCATCAGATGTCTGTAGTTTTGATGAGAATTTTTCTCTCAGTTCATAGGATAAGTGGATCGGCTAATCGATGAGTCTGATTGTTCTCGGCGTTCACTCAGTTTGACAAGGTCAACCCATCACGCACACATAATCTGGTTCAGCAGACACTTGGTCGCACTCTGGGACACTTACGGAATTCATATCCAGTGAAGCCAACGCACTGTTCACTTCGCCTGCTGGCAAGGATCGCCAAATGCAATCAATTTTGACAAAATGTTGACAGATGACTTGAAGGGAAGAATGAGAACGGGAAGAATAAATTATTAATTGTTGAGGTTTGCGGACAAAAGGCTCAGAGACACGCGGCCGTTTCAAAGTTCTCCGTGGGAGTGGCCTACTTAAGGCATCTACCCGCACAGAAGACAAGTGTTTCTTGAGGACAGTGAAGTGGACACCCTTTACTTCCGGACACTATTACTGAACTTAATAGCTTTTCAGCATCCTTGTATGGAGTTCATTGACGCCTAGACGTCATGGGATATTTGATTCATCGGCATTAGAGGTAGATACAAGTGAAAGAGAACGAGGAGGTTTATGTGGTCTGGTGCTACCTGGAGTCAAATCGAGACTCACACCGCACCATCCTGATGATAAACCCTGTGTCCTAAAGACAGTAGGTCTTACATACGCTTTGTAGTTCACATACCCTCGTTAAAGAACACCATCGCAGTTTCAGAGTCTGGTCTGGTGTATGATGTCATTTTATGCTTACGTGATGGGCGAGTTTCATCAAACGTCAACAATGAGTTCCGCAATCGACCGTTCACACGACCATTCCTACCTGATCTGCGAATTATGGTCGGGGGCGTTTGCCCCATGTGTATGGACAATATATACGCTGCGCCGGAAAACGTCGTTTCAACTTATTGTCAAGTTCGAGTTGAAACTTCCAAACTTATTTGCTTTAAAAAGAGGCTAATCGTACCGGACGTGAGACCAGAGTGGGTTATGGTCACCTCACAATAACAACTGCCAGAGTTCTATTGTGTATCCGGTCGTGGGTGTGCACTTTTAACAAGCCCGTTTTGGCGAAAGTGTAGCAAACAAACTTTCTGTCTGAATTCAACATTGTTTTGCTTGCAGCAATAAAATCATCATGTACTCTTTAGGGATTATTTTACATTGTTTATGTCTATTTCTATTCTTTGCTGTGAATCGATTGGGCAGACATATGAAGAGGGGATTTCTGTTAAACTTGATTCGAAAACATGCTGGCTTTCATACGTGAGCCAACTGCGACGAACTTATTTTTTCACAATCGATGTTAAGGTAGTAGCCAGTCAGTGCTCCTACTCGAACTCACTGAGGCAAATGACAAAAATTCGGCTATTTATTTATATTCCGACCATAAAACTTATTAGCGTCATGCATGTCTGTCAGAGTGCTACGGCAGCATCGATGAGGGTGCGTGCAATGAAGTGGGCACTCATCTTTCTGTCGATATATATGTATATATAAATGTAAATACTGAACGCGCTTGTCTATCGGATGTATTGCTTTCCATCTAGTTTCGATAATTTTCTGATTATAAATACCCCTTCGCTTTCTCCACCCGTTTTCCATATTTCCTGATCAGACTTATGATCCCACGTGAGCAGAAACGTCACGCCTTGGAAAGCAAGCTATCCCAGTTGCGCGCAAACCGGTTACGAATGAAAATTTATGGAGAGGTTAATAGTTCGTTTAGTTGGTGTCATGAAACTTTTTCATGTTTGGTTCACTCTATTTCTGATAGTTCAAGCTTGATGTCTGTAAATTTCAAGCGTACTTGATTGTGCCAACCTGCTTGTTGTGCATAGATAACCCAATCGGCTTTATTCTAGTTATAATCCCTAAAAAAGGGCGTGATGTGCAGAGACTTCATGCATAGCAAAAAAGACGCGTGCACTTTTTTGTACCTTGCTTGACGTTTTCAGGAAAGTTTCAATACAAGCCTCGGTTTCCCTGTCTTTCAGTTTCTATACCTGCCAGTCTTTTTTCTGTGGACTGGGCCTTTCTTCCCAGTTGTGTTGCAGTCAACTACAACTCAATTACTATATTGTTGCAGAACTAGATTGTGATTAAAGTACCCCAACAAAATGGGAGAACTGTCGCCACTTTAATTTCGGAATCCACTGACCGGCTTGGTCTAGAACTTGAAAAGGACAACGTCACAGGGGTGTTCTCTTCCCGGCAAATACGACTCAGTTTTAAATCATCTGATAACTTCTGCCTTATGGCCACCCGAGTCGTCTAACCTTGAATCCATATAACATAACCACACTTTTCGATTGACACCGGTCGAAACCGATTAATTGTTCGTCAATCGCCAAAACTCTCACCTTGAAGTTACCAATACACAGATAGTTTGGTCTACACACATTCAGGTAATAGCTTTCTAGCTTTGTCACATATGCTTTCATTGTACTAACCGTTTTGACATATTGTATTCGATACGTCCACGTATGTTGATTCCGCGATAACACCACCTCACATTGTCTCTGCCAATTTACATGTAACTGCAAAGAAAGTTACATAGGCAGAACCGAGAGGTGCTTGATCTCCAGAGTGAAGGAACATTTGCCTAAGTGGGTGCAGAGCTCTGTATTACAGAAGAACGACAGTGTTGTTGAAACACGCAAGCAACCGGCGTCCGCAGTCGCAAGACACGTCCTGACCACTGGTCACGTTATCGACCCAATGTGTGCATTCAGAATCCTATTACGTCACTCCAATCCAAGATTCTTGCGGTTTGCTGAGGCGGTCGCAATCAGTCGACTGAAGCCGACCTTGTGTGTTCAGAAACAATTGCTCGTAAACTTGACCCTTCCCTGGACGTAATGACGTTTCCTAAACCACCGACTGACTATCAACCCTGCTCCCTAACTGCTCGATATAAAAAACCCGTTTCATATTATTGCAAACTTGGTACTGACGAGTCAATACGAAATGCTTGCAACTACCAGTTTTCGTGTTCTAACAGTTTTGTTCAATAATTTAATTGTTTGGAATAACTTTCTGATTCCCCGAGCTATTGGATCCCTTTTGCTTCACATTCTCAACCGAAAGTGGGAGGGGCAAAATGTACAAATTACAATTTTATTCGGCACTTCCGAACTTGGTTTACACAGATCCTCTGGTTGAGGAACATAACCTGCCTTATGATAAAACCATTCAATCATATTTGAGAATGCTTCACGGGGTCTCATTTGCTTGTATTAGGACCTATCAATTTGTTTGTGTAACTACAGAACGTAAAGATTTCTTACATCTGCTTTTCAGCCAAAATACTGAAGTCGGGTTACAGCTTGAATTTATACATATCAGCAAGTAGCTTTTTCATCGTCGCCACAATCTACTTCATCCTTGAGGGCTTTACTAGGATCCTTATTAGATTTAAGATGATGATGTCCCGCATCCTTCCCATTAATTCAATTTTTCATAGTGTCCATATCTAAAGTACCATTGTTTGCGCATGGCGAATGTTAGAAACTGGTGTGAAATATCTACCAGCGTAACAAAAAAACCAGCTAACATTTTCCAACTACGTGAAGTGTCACTCTTTCAGCAGGTCGTACACGTTTTCAGACTACACTTGGGTTTGTAATCAACCAGACTCTCATTATGTTAGCAACAAGATGTGAACTTATTTCAAAACGTCTGCAAAAAAGATTGGATCATGATAACATCAGATTAAGAGCTCTGAGGGCTGGGAAACACTTACGATCTGACCTTCTTGTGATAACCTTTGGACAGGTTACTTTAGAGTGGAAGTAAATCGTTATGCCAGTCAAATTTCTTATCATGTTTTTCCTGCTCTCTTAAATTCTTACTTTTATGATATCTGTATTATCCTAAGGAAGAGTGATTGAAAACGGTTGTTCCACATATCTTACCCTTGTAACTTAAGGGTTTTTGTCCAAATTGTTCTGAGCTGCCCTCATTTTATGAGTTATTCTCAAACGCCGCGACGGGTCCGGCGCTGAAAACCATTATGAAGTCGGCCGGACCTTACCTTCACTCCCATGTGACCTTCCTTTCTCGGTACTCATACATCTTGTTAATGCGTTCTGTCAGGCGTAGTCTAACATGCTGTCTTGTGTTGTGATGTTAACACACACGAACAGCATTGACACTGTCCTCATCATTGTTTTCCACTAACCGGTCAGTTCGATCCAAGCCCTCCTCCCCTCTGGGGATAATCAGTTTTCCGTTCACACCGTCTCTGTCTTACCGACCCATGCGACCGGACTTTCTCTTGATTGCACTTTTATTTATCAATATGGGTCACTTTCCTCTAAGGTGACACAAATGAGGAAATGCCTTCGAAGCTCATTATGAGTATGTGAACTTTGGTGACTGTAAGAACACGACCGTTAGGACGGTAATTCTTATGGTGTTCTGCCGACCACCTTATTCAAAGTCCTCCAGCTCACTACAGTTTGACCAGTTAGAGCTATATGTATCTTTGAGTGCATGACACAATTTACAACGAGATAATCCGCATTTCTATTCTTCTCGTAATGAGCAAATTACACTAGTTCTCTGCTAGTGTCCGTTTAATCTCAGTCTATAGTGTGTTCTATTCTGTTCATACTTTCCACTATTGGTTTGCCAACGGGGTAGTCTTAGTCTAGTGTTTTAGTTCGAACTGGACCCCCAAAAAGGTAATATGAACGCGATAGCTGTGAGCAACACATAATTAGGTAACACTTTTAACGGATTAACTAGTACTAGTTACAAAACAGGCTAGAATAGTTTATAAACGACCTGCCTGGGCGATTTTCAGCTATTCCGTACTCTTTAGATGGTCGGTTTCACCTTTAGCCAATTGTTCTACCACGCGTACAAACAAAAGTGTGAGCAAATGACGAACGCGGCAAGTAACAGTGTATGATGCGGTTAGAATGTGAGTCTTAATCTGTTGGCACTGCCATTATGTTTCCAGATATTCCATGTAACGAAAATTGACGTCTACTTGGAAGCGAAATAGCATAGTGCATGGAACTTTGCGATAACACATCGTCCAAAATAGCCGTATTGTAAAGTATTGGCTGATCAAACTATTGAAATAGTTAGCCCAGATGAAACTGTTATTAAGCTGAAATCAGCTTGATCGAACTATGTCAGAACTTTTCACGTAGACAAATTGTTGTTCCTTCACCACCTCAAACTACATAGATACTGTGGATATTTTATCATGGTAGACTGAAAAAGAGACTGTGGAAGAATGTATAGTTAGATGAAACACAGAACGGGACAGAGAACAGTCAGGCGAGCTACTATGTCCATTGCGTGATGGTAATACAGTATTGGTAAACAAATTGGGAATAACACAACGTTACGAGCAAGTTGTAATACTCTACGTTTTAACCACCTCGGGTGGCTTTCCTCAACAGTGTCGTAATCGAAATCACATTCACTATTCAAAATGAAGGACACATTGAGTTGAACTAGTCACCCACATCAGTGTACAACGTAGAACTGTAATCTGTCTAGATAGATGTTGTCCGTTTCTTATGCTAGTAGTTGTGTATGGAATGACATGCAGCTACATAAAATTGATAACTCAGTTTGAATTTTTACCTGAGGGGAGTTCTACAGATCCCAACACGGCTGCTTGTCTAATAACAACTAGTGGTTTGTTTTTTCTCATTCTACATGAATAGAAATTTTCGAAGATTCTCGAAACATCTAATCTGCTGCCTCATGTTCCAGTTCGGTTGATTGACTTGTTTTATGAGTGTGGTTGGTACGTTGGTACAGCTGCTAGGTTATTCAGTCTATAGTATAAACCGCTTTCTGAAGTTGCTTATACCGATGTTGAACACAAATAGCTAAATTTGCTGTCACCATTAGTATCTTAAATTCGAAGTTCCTTGGAAGGCAACGATTGGGAACGGATGGAATGTTTACCTCTACACTCGTGCAGAATATCCGACAGAATTCAAGAACAGGTAATGTGCCCCGTGCTGAAATGTGATACAATTCGGAGCCTACTGTCCCAAAGGGACCCAACTATTGGTTGTACAGAGAGTTGCGTTCACAAGTACTTCGAATCGATGATCCACAGTTCCGACCGGAGTCTTCGTCATAATGTGCCGGTAACTTTGATTCTTAGAAAATCTGTTAATAAACAAAATGTTTTATACTTCAATTAATGGGGTTGAAAAAAAACCCTTTTCAGCGTGTCAGATGGTTCAGCTGAACGTTATGAGTTGGATTGACGTTTCGTGAACTCGTCCTATAGGATCCTACTTTTTTCCAGAAGAACTTCGTGAACACGATAAAACAGTATGGTGAATTTTTTCAACCCTATTCTTACAGCTGCAGCGGGAATCAGAATTGAAGGATTTCCAGTCTCTGAACGTGGTGATGTTTGGTTTTGACTTGACACAGAACACTCACATAAGACACACAACGTGAGAATATACTTGGACAACACATTCGTTAGCCAGTGGATCGGATGTGGTTGACCGATGGTATGACTGTCAAGGCCCTACACCATTGGACGTTTTGTCCGGAACCAAGTGTGCTCGAAGTGCTTTCAGCTTCGTTAGAGAACTAAGGTAGCAAAAGTCCTGTTTTACAACTGAATTCCAAAAAGGTTATGGTTGGGATGCTTCGGAACTGCTTTACCTACTTGAAAATGTTGGGACATTCTCAAATATGGTCTCAAAATCCTAATCCCTATAGCTTATTTTGCAAACTAACTTGAACCCTGTGTTCTGTAGACACCAGAATATTCTGTTTATTTTCCGGTATATTTATCACATTGTCAATTCAAAATGGTCATCAATTAGAATTCGATCGAATCATACTCACTTTGCCTCACGTTCGCATTGTTCGTTTATTGTTTCCTACTGGTACTAAATTTTAGGCGTTTATTAGAGCATCCTTTCGTTTAATCATTTCAGAAAGTTCTCCACTCGGTGCTTCAACGGCGTGGTCCTTGGTCATTATCATTCAAAGAAATCTAACAATACGGACACGTGCGTCTAATTATTCCGTGATAAACGTACTCCTAGTTGTCTTTCTATTTTGAACGCGTTTTTTCTTCCGTGCACAAAATCTTTCTCATTTCCACTATGCTTTTCACTTTGATTGTTATTTGTCTGTCCAATTTAGTTTTTGATCTTCTCACTGTGCACAATTGCGTCAATGGAATTTACTTTGATTCTTTGTTGGACAGGTAATTCAATGAGAATCAAGACAGCTGCATTTCTCATGCCTGTGTTGTACAAACTATTTATGTCCGCAAAAGAAATGGTTTATGCTGAAGTGGATTCGCTTAACGTTCTCATTTTTGGCCATATCCTGTACACGGTTGTTTGAAAGGGAACGCCTAATGTCAAATGCCAGTGGATTTCCTAAATTGCGATCATGAGGCGGTTTCAGCTTATGCAGCTTTGCTTATCCCTCGGACATAGGGCAGGGGAGAATTCATTGCTTATGATATGATTACCGTAATATAAAAGCTGTTTGCTACCTGCAAACAATCCATTTATCAGGTTTATGAACACTGTTCACACCATATTATCACGACGAGAAGAGCAGAATATTGGATCAATGATCTTGTTCTTGGTGTCCACTTTTACCCAAGCACTGTACACCACGTTTGTCCTGGGTTAAGCTATAAGTTGAGTGAGCCAAGCACACTACGTGGCCACGAAACTACGTGGTTAATCGAACTAACTCGTATTTGTCGAGCCTGTTTGACATCAGTCAACCATCTCAAACCTTTTCTAAACCGCTGAAATTAGAAGTTAAAATGAATTATTGCTATTTCGCCAATGAGTTTGCATAACTGGTTTAGTGAAAAAAATCGTGTGGGGATGTTGAAAGGTACTTAAAGCTAATGACTAAAGTTTCCGTGGGAAGTTTTTATGTGAAGTTAAATTTGTAAATTATTGGTCCGGGTAATTTACATAAGGTGTGACGAAAGATGTAAGCGAACTGTACATGTGAAGTTGAGAGCTATGCACATAGATCAGTAATTTTTACAAGCACGAAGCAGGTTACATTCCGCTGACACACATTTATTGATTTTAGTCGGACAGGGTGGAGGATATACGCTAGCTACTTTACAAACACGATTCTCTCAAGCGAATCAGCTTGATATCAGCGGGGAATAAGATACGCGAGAGAAATCCACACAAGCCCATTCGAATTTTACCATCATTATCTGATAGGTATTGAACGATAAACCAGCCTGCGTCACAGGGCGAACATCCAGATGCGCGCGAAATTCGACGTCTGATATTCTTGTTATTAACTGCGCCTTACACATGATTGATGGGGACTAGTAGGTTTCGATAGTGTCTGGTTGATAACACGTCCGTGTTTCTTTTGTACCTTTTGTCTCGATATCTCCAGGTGCTTCTGTTTCGCTTAAGTGTGTCTCAAGTATACACGAATTCTTCTCTTGTGTTATCAGACGTGCACAATTTGTGCCATGATTCTCATGCCACATTTTGTTGTTTCCCAGGTTCAGTGTTATAAACATACTTCTTGCTCACCCCTACCTTTCCTCCCACAACTTAACCTTTGGACAGATATGTACGCTAGACCGATCAAAGTTATTTACGGAAGAAATACAGTACTCAACAGAGCAATGAAATCGACTCCAATGAACGAACGTTCTTTTGCAGAAATGTGTCAAAGATGTCACAGTTGTTCTTCCAGTTTAATTGTTAGGCCTGTTCGTTTTAAACTGGTGTAAGATTCTGCATGTGAAGTCAATGTAGCCTGGACTGACGATGATGCCCTTACGATGGTTTCTGTCGAACTTCGGTTTCACCTCATCCAAAACCGGTTTATTTTACTGGAATGAGCTGTAACACATATATCCTCTTATACAGTGTAAATAATTGCATAAGGTGTTTAATACCCCTGTGTTTCTCGCCGTCGATCTGATTATGATGTATGATCGTCTTCACTTGTCAAAATTTCCAGATCTGCACCTTTTCCCGCACTAATTGCCATTTGCGCACCACAGTTGTTCATTTACAACAAGAATGTACGAGCTTAGGGTAATGTTTAAAAACATAGCGGCTCCTGGCTTGGTAAATGTATCAACGTCTAGCTGAATCCTATCTAATGCTATTCAAATTTCCACTACTGCTTGGGACTATCGTAATTAAATCCAGAAACTCCTCCAGTAGCTTAACAACACACGCGAAGACGCAAAAATTATCTATCACAAATACACCTCTACCTAACACCTTTCATTTGGTAGTCACTAGAATGCGTCAAAATATTTGGAAACATGTGGAGGGTATTCACGGCATTCCCTTCAGTTTTCAAAAGTACATTTCACTTGGTGAGTTATTCACTTCTGTTTCTCATAAAAGACGGATCCAGTGATAATTTATGCTACGGGTTTATCACAGCTTGATGATTGGATCGGGCTGATTTTCAAAATGACTTCGGACTTGACTTTTGTTTCGATTGTCCTTCAAATTGTTTAAGGATTTATCAGTTGGGTACAACACGTGACCGACGGATACCAATTGTTACTGATGGTTTTTAAGTCACGACATATCCAGCGAACCAATCACCAATTCGGTTGTAGTTTAGACAGGAAGTACGCGAATCACACATCTGAGAGAATGAGTTGATGGGCAGAAAACATTGAGTTCAATGGTCGAGAATTTGATTTATTTAGTGATCAGTAATTGTCAGTAACCAACTACTTGCGTAAAGTAGAGATATGTGGGAAAAAAGATTTCAGCAGAATCAATTCGATAGGTCGAGCCAGTTAATTTTATGATTTATTAACCTCCACAGAACAAAATCGTGATCAGATGATAAAGACTGTTCAGCACTTTTCGAAGTAAATTTATCCAGTTAGTACTGCAGACCAAGTAGGTCGATCAAAGACGGGCCGTCGTGGTTTCGAAATGTTGAGATCACTGCCATTACTCGTCCTCGTGTATTTCCTGGTCTCTGTAACCTAATATTTCGGTATATTTCCAAATTTCCTCCCAATCAATGGAGCACTTTCCTAATCTATTTGAGATCTATGTCTCTATTTTTATGAAAGCTCACTCACCTTTCTCATGTGATGCTTAACTTAACTTGTGAACCATGCCAATATAAGCAACTGCTGAATTTTGTTATCCACCTATTCGGGTCTCGACCGTCACTGAAGCTGGTTAATTTGTTTGCTCCTATTCCCACAAATGAAATTAAATCCATTGTAACTAAAGACAACGATCAAACTTCACTAATTGCAATTGCCAGATCCCTTGGCGACTTAGGAGTATGTTTAAAATTCAATGCCATTAGGAAACTGATTCCTTGAGAAATCAAAACGCCCATACCGATCGCTGTATGCTCTAATCGTTTGTGACGAATAGTTGAAATTAACCTTGAAGTACGTTATAAACAAAGTGGAAAACTACGAATTACTGGACGAACTTGTGTTGCTGTTACCGGAACATCACTGAGAATTAACCAACCCATGGAAATTGTATAGTCGGTAGGCGTAAACAGGAATTAGGTGTTGTTAGGGTTGTATCTATTACTTATGCCTAAGTTTATCCTGGCTTTCAATACCGCCTGGTGTGCTGCACTTCGGACTTCTATATTGACGTGATCATGTCGTTGGAATGTGTTGCGCCATCCCACGTAAATGGTGTCCAGGTTTTTAATTCGAGCGCATTACTACATAACACCCGATTATTCGTTTTACGTTTTTAGCCAACCAAAACGCAGTTCGCGCATTGAGCTGGACGCGGTGTTGTGATCGCAATATGTGCTGGCTTGTTACGAACGCAATCTTCAGTAGGTTATTGAGTGCCCTGATGTGTACTGTACATTTCGCCACACTGCGTTGCATTACCATTAACTATAATACCAGAATGCAATTTCTTTATCCGCTGATTAGTTCACTGAGGCAATTCTGGGTCTTCTCACGTCAAAGGAATATCCTGAGAGAACGGCGGTTTTCATGTACGTGAACCAACAATCAGTCCTAAGCATAGTTAAATCAAAGAGCTTCTATTAATCAGAACAGAAAGACGATATGTATATTGCGGTATGTTAACAGTTCGTTTATTTTCAAGTTGAACATCACTCACACTTGATGACAGCCTTCGCATTCAGATGGAAGTTCCAACCAGCCTCTTCTAAAAACGAGCACTACACTCGAGTTTCGCTCTCATTTGAGCTCGTCTGTAGTGGACATACTTGCCACGGCCGGAATTTGAACTCCGACCACGCTTTCACGAGGAAACGCTGTTGACTACTGTGCCATTCACCTCACATTAGGCACGACCGGATGATCAAATATGAACGCTCAAACACTTTCACTTGTGGACAAATATCGTCTCGACAGGAGACACAGTAACTGTCCTGTTAACTCCATGACCAAATACAGAAGGCGTTGTCGAAACTACTGCGTCCCATGAAACAAAACGGGACAATTGACTCCCCAACTTTCGAACGTATTCGACCCACTGGAACCACTATTACTAGGCTCTACGGACTTCCGAAAGTTCACAAAACGGGGGTACCTCTTCGACCTATTTTGACATGTGCAACTCGCCATACCACTCGCTGGCCAAATGGTTGTCGTATCTCCTTGAACCCGTCAGGAAGAAGCTGTCGAAACACAGCCTACGAGACTCCTTTGAATTCGTTAATACAATCAGCGGGCTAAACCTGACCGGACAACAAATGCTTTCTCCAGACTTATCGTCCTTGTTTACAAATGTTCCACTGAAAGAGACGATAGACTATTTGTGTGATTATATTATGGTTAATAACCTAGATGTCCGTATACCCCCACCAGAACTGAAACAGCTGTTGTACTTTTGTACTTATAACATACAGTTTAAATTCGATGGTGAACTATATCGACAAATAGATGGTGTGGCAATTGGACCCCCGTTGGGGTCGTTGTTTTCGGACACCTTTATGGCAAAGCTGGGAAATGACCAGTTACGAGAAACCATTCGTGGATCCAGTGTTTATAAACGATTCGTGAATGATATCATTTGTATAGTTGGCGAGAATGCTAATCCAACGGATATCTTAGCAATTTCAACTCGGTCCACATAAACGTAACATTCACAATAGAAGCTGAACGTAATGATCAACTAGCTTTCCTGGACGTACTCATCCAGCGGCGTGCTGATGGATCGATTCAACGTTAAATCTATAGGAAAGAGACCTGGAATGGGCAGTATATCCACTTTGGCAGCTTTGTTCCTCTAAGGCAGAAGAGAAATCTCATAAACTGCATGACCGATAGAGCCATGAGAATATGTACATGGGATACGGTCTCCGATGAATTAACGTTTCTACGCACACTGTTCTTACAAAATGGCTATCCAGAACGTTTTGTAGACAAGACTATGGAACGTCGCGAGAAACAAGATAAGATGACTCTAGCGGAAAAGAAGTCAGTATTTATTTCATTACCATTCAAGGGGGATACACTCGCCGAAACAATCACTAGGAGACTTAATACTGCTATCAATAGAACATTCTATGCTGCCAACCTACGTGTTTGTTTCACCTCTACTCCAGCCCTGTGTTTACGGTTAAAGGATAAAGTGCCCGCTTCTGCGACTTCCTTTTGTGTATACTCATTTACTTGTTCCTGTGGAACTAGTTACGTGGGTCGCACGACCAGGCGCTTATCCGAACGTATCCGTGAGCATCATCCAGCCTGGATCAATAGCGGAGTCACCAAGACGATTACCAGCGCAATTGTTGCACACCTCGTTGATACCAATCATACTGTCAACCTGGCCTCCTCGTTTCGTCTGATTTACCGAGTCAAAGGCATTCACTCAAAAGCTGTCAGATGCCGAATTTTGGCCACGGCTGAAGCGATCGGAATTCGATTGAATAATCCACCTTTGTGCGCACAAAAGCGCTTTTTTCAGGTGTTGAGGTTGTCATGGCCAAACATCCACACCACGACTGATCAAAACACCATGGTTCCAGTTACGTCATAATGGTGATGTAATCGTATCAAAACGTCGCCTCCATGTGTGCCTATGACGTGTCTGACCTCACTTGAACTTGCCATTTGTTTTGTTCGCTTTCCCATGACTAGTCTGTTTCATATAAATGTTATGTATTTGGCCTGATGATGAATAACCGAAAACGAGCTTGTTCGCTACACCATTTTTCTGATGAACTCCATGACCATTTGACCTTGTAACCCAACTCTCCTTATCAGCTTCATGTTGCGTCAACTGGATGCTCTGTTCTCGAGTCTCGATCATTCTGACCTCGCTTATTACGGCGCAAACTTCACCATTGTTGCCATGTGTGCTTGTTATATATTGATTGCCGTAGTAACAGATGAGATGCGGATTAATTGTCCGTGCACACGATATCTTACGCTATCATCCTGACCATTTTCAAACCGATGTCGTGGAACCGGTGCTTCCAATTTCTTGGTAAATGACACCTTTTGCACTACACTCGAGTTTCGCTCTCATTTGAGCTCATCAGTAGTGGATATACTTGCCACGGCCGTAATTTGAACTCCGGCCACGCTTTCACGAGGCAACCGTGTTGACTACTGCGCCATTCACCTCACATTAGGCACGACCGAATTATCACATGTGAACGATCGACCACTTTCGCTTGTGAACAATGATCATCATCACTCGCACAAGTAAAACTCGAAAGTAAAAACTCGAAAGGTATATGCATCATACCGACAAGACCAAATACGGGTTAGGTGGGTGTGCAATCCTACTAAGTATTATGTAATCATGACTCTGGGCTTCGATTGCGCAACTCTAGCCTGAGTAAGTATGACGAGTCAACGTTGTGATCTGTTGCCATGACGTGTTCAGCAATCGATGACGGTGGATTTCAAGCAGTTGAGGCTGGTGCGTTACCAGTTGTTTCAACCGTTTCAGGATGTGTTTGGCGAGTCGCTGTGATGGCTGTTGATCCGCTCCACCTATGTGGACGTTACTGTAGCTGCACGTGAACCGTTACACACCATGGGGGAGAGAAGATTTTGGCAAAACAATTGTGCGAAAGCTGAGAAATGGTCTCAGTGGTTTGAAGTATTTTTAACTGCGTTACTGCATGCGTTCAATCCAGAACAGATTTCAACATGTGCCTTATGTCGTTGGCTAGACAGTCACCTTTGAATGGCAAGAATAAGAAAACATCCTTCTTCTGAGTCGTCAGTATGGGTTCAGTGCTCTTCTCCGCCGTATTATGTGCCACAATGAATTTCTCGAGGCATCCATTTGCTAGTAAATTTTGTTTCAGTGTTTCCGTTGTGTATGCAAGCTGTAAGGCGTACAAAAACGCCTGGCTCTGTGAAACCGGAGTAAAGCTAGAAAACTGAAGATAATGACCATCCCATGTTGTTTTGGCGTGAACTGAACGTGGAAACACGCCATCTACACGTCTAGTAATGAATACATTGAAGAAAAGTCAAACTGTTGCTAGATTCAACAGCGTGAGGTCAAGATAGGTTCGTGTGAAAAACAAATCGAAATGAGCAACAACGGTAAAAATTAAAATATCAGCATATCTTTTATACAATCACGTCTTGGCTATACAACCAGGGAATTCTCTCTTATTCATTATTGAGATGAAGTTCGCTTGTGTTGAGCCTATCAGACTGCCCACAAAATGTCCGTCTATTTGGTTTTTAATCAAGTCCGTCGAAATCTCAACGAATGTTTTCTGTACACAATAAAATAAAATCGTTGAATTGTTCAAGTGAAAAATCAACATCACAGTACTGACTAAAGAGGAAACCACATAAAAACTAAGCTGGCTGAAGGAAGGGTATATCTGTGAAAAGAGAACAGACATTCATGTGGTATATTACTTGAGTAATTCAGCGTGTACTTGAGTTTATAAAAATCCGGCTAATTCAGATGTCCTTCAAGCAATTGGGAGATAAAACTTTGCAGATGAGATCCAAAATGTCCACTTACAAACGATTAGCTTTGTGGTAATCAGAACGGGCGTGGAGGGGCATCAGGCTTGTGCAGTTTTGGAGTACCTCTCATTCAGGGTGTTTCCGTGCCAGTTGGTTTCAATTTTCTATAGTGAGCTTCAGATAGGTGTCCTCGCAACAACAGAATCTGCATTTGTTTCGCAACTTTCTTTGCCAAGGGGATGTTACATTCGGCTGTCTGGTCTCCATCGAAATTTCGCTGGTCTTCCAAAATGTTGTTGCTCTTCCCNTTGCTCTTCCCTATATGCTCGTTCTTGGCCATGATGACAGCACAGCCTTCATCCGATTTATAAAATATGGTGTTGCTTGCACTAAGATGTGAGATGAGAATAACGGGCGTATTTCACGTTTGTGACCCAAGAGAGAGAAGCATTAACATGCCGAACCACAAGTTTCCCTTCTCCTGTGATGAAATATCTGGATAAATCGTAGTTCCATTTGTTTCGACAAAATAAGACTGCACACGCGGTACGATCTCACATGTTCTCAAGAAACCACCACTATCGAAACTGCGATCCCCACGCTACTTAAGTGTTACGCACGTTACTGTCCACCAAATG
>QNGE01000747.1:0-17638 GCA_008508345.1 Paragonimus westermani
ATTGGCTTCTCAATTGAATCCTCCAACCTGTGGCTTAGTACAGTCCTGACCCCCGTGGAGAGGCATCACAACGAATAGATATGGGACTATTTGGGTCGTAATGAACCAATAAGTTAAATTGGCTTATCTCCTTCTTTGCAGTGCCTAACGCCAATTGTGATTTTAATCGATTTCACGCCAGTTTTCACATCAGGTCAACAAAATATCGTCCTTTTCGTAAACGGAATGAAAGACCATTCGATCTTATTTCGTGAGTGACATACAGACGCCTCTGTTAGCAAATGATTGCCATTGAACTCTAAAGACCACACGGCCGCTAAACCTTCTCCTGTTTTTCCAGTCATTACTGCTGATCTTGCGTTTCGAGCATCTCCTTTTGACGAATTTTCATTGTCGCGCATTGGTTGGAATTTCATCCTTGTGAACTTGGTTTTTTTGAACTGATGACCATATTTGTCGTCTGCGTGTGACTTCCTATCAAACGAATCCGCTGGTGTGCCACATTATGGAAAGCAGTATGAACGCTATTCTTCTCTTTTCGTACGTGTCATATCCAGTTGATCGAAATGCTTGTTTGAACAGCAGTTATTTCTTTTGAAACCTCCCTCATTTCTTGCCGTTCGTATCGCTTCGTTCGTTTGGGAAAAGCCAATCCTTCGGTAATTTACTGTAAATCACTCCATTTTTTCCATTCAAGAATATGTGAATCAAATCACTTTCTTAGTACTACATTTTGAACAGTACATTAATAATTGTGCCCCTGTCTTTTTAGTCGACTTTTCCCAGGGCAAGCTGTTGCGAGTTTTGATGATTTCTGTATTTCACCTTTATTTTTTCCGCTAAGGATTTGTAATATATGATGAACAATACAAATTCCTTTTGGAAATTTTAGTTGACTTTTTGCGGTAAATCATATTTAGCTGGATATAAGGGCATTGATTGAATGACTATGGAATTTGTTCCGACCAATGCTGCTGTGGTTACATGCCCTAATGCGTTGAACGAATTTTGAGTCTACATTGCTTTTAATGTTCCTGGAGATCATTTGGATTACGTGAATCGTGTGACAGGTACTGCACTTTATGAGAGATTGAACCTGTGCTGCGGTGTTCGTTCGCATTAAGCCATGTGTTTCTGATCATTTTTCAATTACTTGTCACAGCAATCAATCTCCTTGAACGACTTTTACACGATTACATACTTAAAAAGTTAGGGAACTTTTTTTTATACAGGGCATTGCCGTTTACATACAACCAATTCCTCCCCCGCTTTCGCTATTTTTGCATAATTCTCTACAGCAGGAATTTCTACAGAGTCGACGTTTTCCTGAAGATTGGTATGAAAGGTGGTAGGGTGTAGTGAGATGAACAAATTTTGGAGTCATTGCTGTAATTTGAGGAAAACTGAAAAACAGCATCAAGTGAACATTCCGGCTGAATACACAGCTGCTTTAAAGAAACGGCCGTTGATGAAAAAATAAGCACTTTATTGTTTTTCAGCGGACATGATAAATAATCAGTCATAGGCCCTCTTCGCAGCCAGCTCAATATTTTTTGGCCTAATGTTTCACAACAGGTAGCCTCGTTTGCAATTATCACAAACGAAAGCTGAATGTCAGGTCTTAACGCCAGGCTGACAAGGGACCAGAAGCGAGTGTTTGATTAGTGTGTAAGACCTATGCGGATGTGCCATCAGGAAGAATGTTAGTGTATTGCTATCACCGTGTGTGAGTGCACGTGGGCCGTGCAAATGTGTGTACGCATTTGCGGTTCTATATTTTAACCTGTACGGATTTCCGTGTCATGAACAAATTCGCAGGACACGTCTTTTGCAAGCAAACCACTACTACTGCACAATATCTGGTGTCTGTTGCCACATAGTGTGACTGTAACATGTCTGTTATTAAGTTCATTAACTAAATGCGATTTTGGCTGGCAAAAAGCCCATTGTACGACTTACAATCTGTGGGGATTGTGAACTGTCACGATTTTAAATTGTCGTTCGTTGGTAGATAGATTCAGATATTCGTTTAAAACAAATCGATTCCCGCGTACTCGAATAAAATCGAAAGAGCTAAATAGGTGGCCTCTCTATATGCCTTTTGTTAGACAACTGATTTTGTTGGAGTACGGCTGAAGTAATGCATATGTATCTGGAAGAGGATGCAACGTAACCGTGGAACGAAATCCCTGTAGTGTCCGGTGAGCTACTTCAGGTAGTCGATTATTTGGGTCATACTCTAGTATATAACGCTGATACGGGATGATATCGAGAGCGTGACAAGACTGTATCTGTTGAAACCTTCTCTGTCACTAAGGTAGTCTTATTGCGCCTATAAACCCAAGACTCTACTGGGCTTAGACAACCTTTCTGGGGTTCAATACTCGAAACACCCACACAAGTGTGACAGGGACAACGTTTAACGAACCAGTTTATGAGCAATCTGGACTGTGTAAAGTGAGGAGGCCGGCGTTCAACAGAATTTGAAGGTCAAACAATGTACGATAATAGATGAGTGATTTGAGGGTCATATACGTGTTGATAATTTCGAAGATATGCTCCATCATTTCTTAATAGTCCCTGGAGTTAAGCTAACAGTTTTTGAGAAGGTGTGTTTACTGGTTTGTCTGGTCTTAGTGGCAACGAAATGCACCTGTTATTAACTCGTGCCTATTCCGGGTGGATTAAATTATACACTACATAGCACGTCACAGCAGAGGTCAAGATATCCACACGAACGTGTCAACAACCAATAACCAGCTTCAAGGTAAACGTTTGATCTGGCGTCGTCATGTTCATGCTTCACGAGCATTGATGGGAATCTATCTGGTGGGAATTCAATTTAGGATCAAATCGACCAACTACTGACCGCACCTCTGCATTGTTGAACGCACGGGAGGAAACCTGTTCATAACACTAGAGCAAGATGAGGAGGTTTCAGCTAACGCGTGGAGGGCTGTGGTAGTTTTAGTGGGAATCTTGTCCTGCATGCATGCATATCAGCAATTTTCTATCAATGTGCGCATGATATTCATTCACATGCCAACTGGTCTGACGTATCGATTTCTGTTGTCCCCGAGTGAGTGGTGCTGACACAGTTTGAAATAAATTCCATCTTTACTCATTTTGTTCATGCGTGTTCAGTCCACTGAAGCTGGATCTCGACATGTTTGTTCGTGTGCAGTGAGGTATAGCAAAAGTATAAAACTGGAGTGTGTCCTTTCATTACAGATTAGAATGTTCAGAGTTTACGGAACACTTGACATTGTAATATAATAAAGTACTAAGTATATAAGGGCAGCGGCAATCCATCACGTTCAGTGAGGTGAACACTAATCTGGAAAAAGGTGAGCTACTAGCCTTAAATGCATATTGTTTCTAATGGCTTGCGCTGTATTCTGTTTTTCTACAGTCACCTTTCGTTTCGAAATTCAAGATAGCTACGACTGACTGATCTGATTAAGAAGGGTAATTAGAAGACACACGAATTAACTGTCCGTCGGAATAATCTGACAAGGAATTATCAGCCGTGCAACACAGGCCCGTTTAAATGTGGGTGTCGCGATGCTGAATAACTAATTTAATGATGGATGTGACTTAATCATAGTCTTTAACAGACGTGGTTATTAGAAGTATGTAGTTTTGCCATACCTCACTGTACAAATTACGAACAACTCCATTCGAGTAGAAACAGAGGGTAGCAAACGGACTCAGGCGTCATTGGTGTATTGTAAGTCTTTTCACAAAAGGTCACTTTTCAACGGTAATCAAAAATGAAGGAGAACATTTAACTTTATCTGAACAAAACAAATTCTGATTTTAGTTATTGACGTTCGACGCAAGGGAAGTTCCTTCCAAACTTGAACTCTACTATGTTTCAGGACATCTTAACTGGAACCATAAACAGTACGTCAAATGCCCTCCATGACAAAAACTACCTTAACTGAGCGCTTCCAGCGTCGGTTAATCAAGGTGGTCGCTTAGCTTTCATATGTCCCTGTGTTTTTATGTATTGGCTTTGGAAAGGACAGTAATTCAGTCAAGAGAAGTCATGGTTCATGGAATCCGTAATAACATGACTTTCGGAATGCTGAGATATTGGTTGGCAAAAAGACGAGTGACAGACAACTAGGGATCATTTGCGTCGCGTTTTTACCTGGAACGTACTTCCTCGCAGAATAGTTAAACGTGCTATGGTCTTTGACTTCATTGCAACGTGATAAAGATGAAATTGCCTACAACAGAAGTATAGAGATATGTTCAACCTACTTCTGAATGTGTAGAGCAGTTCTACCTCAGTCCCTTTAGAAATATCTTTCTTTACCGCATTATATGTGGTTGCGTTACAGAGTATTTTACCTTCAGGGGTTGTAAGAAGTATAGCTATGAAAAATTATGCAATGTTTCGAGATTATTAAGAAGAGAGTGTGTGACTTTAAAATTTTTCCATGAAGTCAATTAAACCAACACATCTAATGAGTTTGTTCTTGTTTTCATCGGTAGGAAATTGAATTGAAGTTGTAGAATTTCAAGTCTTGGCAAAACCGCTTTCGGCTGTTTATAATCACTTAACGCTCTTGTGAAAACCAAATTCGAAATGAGGTTACTTCGTGGTCATTTGAAAATAGTTTCAACAGCAAGCAACTTTTTTCCTCCTAAGAAAATGTTTTCTCTCTTGCTGTTAGAATGGCTGGTCAGACAAAGGAAGCAACGAACGAGGGAATGAGAAAATTGTTTATTATGCTGGATACCAATAATGATCAGAAAATTACCGGAACTGAACTAAAGTCTGGCCTCAAGTCATTTGGTTTCAAGGATGAGCAAATACAAGTGAGTCTTGCGTTGACCAGACGTTTGATTCTCGAAGAGGCAGGCAATTTCTAAAAATTTTGCACATAGAACAAAAATACTTCTTTGCCGTTAGTGTTAACTTCACGACCTGAAATACTAATGGCCTGACGGAAAAATTGATAATTTGCTACTTAATGTTTCCATCATATTTTGACTAAACTGTTCTCTAATTGTTCTGTTAATGCTCATCTTCAATATCACTTAACTGAGTATCTCTAATAAATTCAACCATGTTCTTCTTACGAATACATTTTGTTTTACTCAACGAATGGTTCACTTATGCGTTGCTTCTTATCAGGATTTCATGCAATGCATTCCCTAAGACAGATGTGTAAAACGTACACTCACTGAAATACAGAATTGCCTGAGTAGGCCACTTAGTTCACTGATGCAGTAAACCCGGCTGGTCAGTTGCACGAGAACTTTGTGTTGGATGTGACTTCAATGAAACATACACGAGCGATGGTTGGAAGATTAACGTAAAATCATCTTTTTGTTCAAACTGTGTCGAATAGTTGTTGCAGTTCATCATCAAAAAATGATTTACGTGCGTATTGTTTACAGGAATACAGATGACAGTGATGATGATTTTGTTGTCTGATGAATTGACCTTTGTAATTATTCCAGGAATTTCTGAAGATGACGGATCTTAACAAGGACGGTGATATTAGTTTTAGCGAATACAAGAAAGCTTTCAAATTACCAGATGATTCACAGTCAACGTGAGTTTAAAAGAGAGCCTATGAGTATTGAATGAACAGAACTTGTAATAAATGTGGGTAGCTATAACCGACAATTTTATCGTATCGCCAATACATTTGTCTTTCCGGCAACGTATGCATGACCCATACACCAAAATATAAGTTAAGCAAATATTAACGACAAAATGACTGTTTTTTGAAACCTGTTCAACGTTATTTTGACATTGTGAACCACTACTGTTCCCCCTCACTGTGATTTCGGTCAGTGTGACAAGAAAGTTTGCTTCAATGTGAAGTGGTTTTTTTCCAAAGAAATCGATATCCAATTCCACATGCAACATCCTCTTTGTCTTATTTTTTATTAAAAATTGGCAGGCATTCATTGTGCCTTTTGGATGTTTCATTTGCTCGGATTTCATTTCTTCGAATTATGGGCCAGTGAAAATAAATTGGTCTAGTGTGATTTAACGACAGTGAATAATCAGACCAGATGATTAGCTGGTTATAATAATGCAATATCGCGTGCACAACTGACATTCAGGTCGAATCAGTAACACATTTTGTGGACTTCAGGTGGTATAATTTCAGCTTTTCCTCTATATTTAGGTAACAGTATCAGTAAGGATAAACTTCAAGACAATCTTAGCAAACAATTAAAATCTCTACCATTTGACATTATTGATTCGTTTTTTTGGTGTGCGTAAAAATAAAACAAATCAGTTTGTGCAAAAGTCAAACTAAGTGACGAATTTGAAATAGTTGTTTCCCTTCATAAATGTGAACATAGCAGTGAGAAGACGGACACTGGTAGATGCTAGCATTTCNGGAGTCCGTTACGACCGATGCTAGCGGATTTCTTCATTCTGATGGTAGAAAGGCGAATTGCTGAACACATTTTGTCACTGCCGTTCTAAAAACGTTATGTGGATGACATCCTCATCTTTACGCCATCTTCGCAAACAATCGAAAGGATGATAAAACGGTTTAACAGTTGTCATGCCAACCTGACAGTCACTTATGAACTGGAAAAGAACGGATGCCTGCCGTTTTTAGACATCCTCATTGGTCACCATGATAGTGGTTCAGTCCCGAGATCACGCAAGCTTCCGGCATCGTCTATCGCCAGACACATGTTGGCCACTGGCCACCGGATTCATCCAGAATTAACATTCGGAATTATAATGCGCCACGCTAATCCGCGTTTCCTGCGTTTTGTTGAGGCGGTCCCGATTAGTCGTCGCAAGCCAGCGTTGTGTGTACAAAACAATTATATGGAAGCCTCAGACTCCCATGGATTTAATAATTCTGTCCTGTTGTTGTCCACCCCATTTGCTATTTTATTCTTCACCCCCCATACCATTAGTGTCGTATATATGTTCCTGGTTATTGTTATTTGGTACTGAAGAGGTAATACGAAATGCTAGCATCTATAAGTGAGGAGTGATAAAGTGTTCATAGTAAAGTCTAGTACAAAATAACGCGATAATTCAAGGGTCTTGCTCTTTGACAGTAAGCATCTATGACTCAGATGAAAAATGCCTTCATTAGTAAAACGTACGTTTAACGAAAAATTTACTGACTCTGTGACATCAAATGGACAATAGCCTTCAAATACTTTTTGCAATTTGGGGCAACAATTTTGTCTTGAAGTGTCCACGTGACGCATCTAATGAACATAATGTCTATGCACTCAATGTTGAGACGCTTCAAGTCCAAGTTGAACGCCATCCACAATTGACCACAAGTTACGCATTTGAGCAGACATTTTCAGTAGCCCTTTTGGAAAAAACAAACGTACAGTAACATTCGGATTTGTCAAAACAGATTGCTAAACTTGGAATAGTCCTCTGTACGGTTTGTTTAATAGGGCGAACCATGATGAAGGGTAGGGTGTTCGATGTCTTACACCTTATCACATGCATACATGACCTACATGTGCGCTCAGAAACCAGACTGCGCAAAGAAAACGCCCTGTAGATAACCACCCTGAGCAATACGTAGTGAAGAGACCGAATCATCAAACTGGGCAAATAGACTATATCTGGTAAAATACTGGCTTAAACTACCGACCGTTGTGAACTGACTACCATATTGATGAATTTGAGGTGAAGTAGAGCTTTTAAGTGTCTTTGTAGTTAAGAAACGTTAGTGTATAAATGTGAGCTCACTGTTAA
Organism: Paragonimus westermani; assembly: GCA_008508345.1. NCBI lineage: Eukaryota > Metazoa > Platyhelminthes > Trematoda > Plagiorchiida > Troglotrematidae > Paragonimus > Paragonimus westermani. Next base: position 7,727 of record QNGE01000747.1, read on the forward strand.
TCGATGGGAGAATGAAATGAAGGAAACAAATAAGGTCCTCATTGTCGATGTGTGGTCAGTAAAATGCATAGTGAGAACATTCCGTGATCTTCGGATAAATTTCCACTAAACTTGAGAAAAGAACGCTGCGGACGACGGAAGTCAAACAACCTCCTACAATCTCAACAAACATACCCGTTTTGGTCTCTAGGATTATTATAATTGGCAACGGTGAGAGGTGATCAGGCTTTCTCGCTCAAATTGTGGCAGTGAAGACAGACCAGGAAAAAAAGCTGTTTATCACTTTTTTGGCATTCAGTGGAACTACCACCTTCTATGAAAACTGTATCGTAAAATTTCCTATTAACCGAACTTATACTTTACGAACATTACAAACCAGTATGAAAAACAACGTAACTTAAATCTCAAAAGTCCGAAGTTGTATCATGTGTTGAAAGTGACGGTTGGCCATTTCTAATGTATTTTAACATTTCTACAAGTGGTGACGGAGAGTGCTATCAGAGTCACCACCATGTCGGGGATAATAGAAACAGAACGATTACCACTAATGCCATTTAATTAGCCTGAGACAAATAGCTGTGGCTATTACTATCTCACGACACAAACGTGATTGATTTTTTTCAAGATCGCTGTTATTCTTTGTTTCTTTTAGTTGGGGAGGACAGGTGGAAGACCAGGCCCTGTTGTGTCTTTTCCACCAACTGGATGTTAACAAGGATGGTAAAGTCAGCAAAGATGAACTTAAAAAAGGCATGGCGAATCTGGGAATGTCTGCAGACATTACGGCGGTTAGTGTGTGTGTTATTTTTGGATAGCCTGTTCGGGTTGACCGAGTCAACTGATTTTAAACATAATGCCTGATTCATGTTAACCGGCAATTAGCGGTGTAGTAGAGAGATAGCACGGTGGCTCATTAATAGAAAAATGACCCATGTGAAGAGAACGTTGCCAGTACATATAAGCCGATTGAATATTTAGCCTTGGAAATGAATTGAAACAGTCAGAAATATTTAACCGCATTAAAACTGACAAGAACTAGGCGTTGCAGATGATATCGCTTAATTATAATTGTACATAAGTACCCCCCATCGCGAACACCCAACCTGCTATGGTCCTTCTGCCTAAGGCCGGTTGTTCTCCGATTTGTTGATATTCGAGACGAGCCTGCGTACCCCAGATGTTGTAAACTATGCACCAAGGACCATCTGAAGTTGAGAGACAATACGAACGGAACAATTTATATCAAGGTGCTCTGAATGGAGCATCAATTTTTATACATCAGTAGCGACTTAGTTATCGTTAAGTGGAACCTGCTATATAGACTTCTCACTAAATGCCGTTGGAAAACTTCGCGCTACGATTTCGTTTAGTCCACTCTCACGAAGTAGACAACAATTTTACAATCTTGAGTTTCTTCTAATCAGGTGGATAACAAATATTTCCGATCTTATTTGGGTGAGGAAACAGGACAGCGAGATTTGCAGTCAATAGCACCTTGAAAGATGACACAAAGGTGTATGACGGATTGCAGTCTTTAGTCAGTAAGACCAAACATTAACCTCAGAAAGTTCCATTACACGACCATCAACGATTAATTCACTCACTGCGGTTGCTCAACTAACAGTCCATTCATGACCAAAACCACCATTGCATTGCACACAAGCTCCTGATTCGCTCACTTTGGAATCATCACATGCACACTGTTCTACCCAATTTCTTGAAGTCAAATAACTATTCATCTGTCTACCTCACGGATTCCAATCGACCGCCAACTAGTTGGTCTTCGTTAACCAGGTTGTCTCATTCCACGAGATCTTAGTAAATTGGGTGGTCTACTGGATGTCGTATGCAACACTTACTGAGAAGCAATGCCCTGACGTTTGGCTGGTACTCATCAGACGTGACTTGAATAACAGGTATGGCAATTAGAAGTTTACTTTATTCATTCTGGGTAAGTGCTTATTCTGCCTGTTCAAGGGAGTACAGGAGCCGCACGTCTGACGGAGGGCAAGGTCCATACACACTAGCCTGGTAACCGAAAACTGTGTGCTGTAAATCTTACTTTATGCCTTTATTCAACTGTCTAATTTTGAGGATGATACTTTTGTGGACCTACATAAATAAGTCTGTGAACATGAGGTGCTATTGGAATGGTTTATTAGCTTGTTGACGCCTTGCAGTGTAGCATTCGTAAGAAAATACAGTACGTTGCAAGAAGTGTTACAGTCTTTTCAAGGGCTAAGTACTGGAAGCTGATTTGTGAGTTTCATACCTTTCAAGAGGAAGCCGGATGTTGTCCGTTACATTTTGTCTTTTATGCATAATTACGCACATATACTGTCTTCTAAAACTCTTCTGTTTGTCTGTCACAAACCGCTGTTGCCAGTAACAGAGTCGTCATCATAGTTTCTTGACATCTGAAGTGAACCAGCTACAGCAGTACTTAAACATTTTGTTCATGAACTCACAGGAATAAGCTGTGTCGGACGCATGCTTATTTATATCACTTTACTTTAATCCTACCGTCTCAGAAACTCTTGAAGCATCTGGATCTAAACGAAGACGGTTTTATCACTCTGAATGAATATCGGGTTGGAATGGGCCTCACACGGGATCCAGTCACTGAGTGAGCTAAAAGATTGATCATTTACCAATTTCCAACTTGTATCAGAAAATTCCTTTTTGCGTTTATGATATGTTAAAGTGTCATAAAGTTCTGTTTTTGACTACCTTTCGTGTTTGTTTCAACTAGGTGGCTGCATTTTTATTCTCGTGTATTAAGCCAAAATGTTTGGTAAAAAACTAAAATATTTTTCAGATAATTGAAGCGATGCATTTTCTCCTATTTTATCCAGCTGGAAGAAATTATTTGATTCGTTGGATAAGGACAAATCGGGTGACATATCCGTCAGTGAGCTGAAGATTGTTTTTGACAGAATTGGTGTGCCCATCATGAACAGCGGTATGATGCAATGGATTGACACACACGATAAGAACAAAGATGGAAAACTGAACTATCAAGAATTCCTTTCGTTTGTCAATCAGGAAGTGAAACGAAATGCCTGACGTTTAGATGACAACCAATCGTTTTTAACCTTCCTTCTAATTTCTATGAAGTGATCACCTTATTGTCTTTGTGGTTTCATGAAATAGCTACCTAATGTTATTTGTGTTCAACAGTAAAATATATTTTTTGTTGTCATATTTTGAAAAAGTTAGATTTTGAATCATGACCGGTTGAAGTTCATTGTGCTTTTTCAAGTGCGTGCCGCACAGCAGGCCGTGAAAATTGGAAAATTATATATGATGGGTGAAACTGAGCACAGTAGACGGACACACAGCCTCACACTACCTTAAACTTTCATCAGAACTATTGTTATAACAAAGCCAGGCCGGAAAACATCCACCTTGAACAAACAGTTAGTTACCAAAATGTCAGAGCAAGTGTACTATCCAGTTAACCGACTCACTTTAGAATAGCAAAATCGTTGAAGACAGCTTTGTTTTGTAAACCTTCTGTGAAGTCCACTGTTGTAGGTTGTTTCTAAACTACTCAATTTTATCGTGTCCACAGTCCGAAATTAAGAAGCTTCCTACTGTTTGGCGTGGATAAAAAGTGATTATGTGTTCAAGTTTTGCTATCTCAGAAACTTACCCAGTGACATTTAAGACGAATTCCAAAGCATTCCATAATGGTAATGGAACATACAAGAAGTTCGATTAAACCGACACTTGGCAAACCAATCCGAATCGGTTGCAGAGAGTGACCAAACAGCAAAGCAAGTGTATTACGGTCGACTAGATAGAAATTGAATTTGGCAGAAAACATCGACGCATGAATTAGCGAACAAAATAAACTTTTTGGGCAGCGTGCAGTTTGGATTGGAAGGAAATAGATTATGTTGCGTGCTGTTTTTATGACTTGAAAGTGAGAGTGCACGAATGGCTGAGTCTGACTGCAGGATGTAACCGTCTCATTTATTTTGAATAGAAAATAACCCCTGTTAATAAAGTACTTTCTACTGTGATGGCTCACTGGTGACTCAAATGCAGGACAACAATTTTGAACATCTGAATGCAAACAAACCTTCTCTACACAGTTCGTAAGCGTTGTGAATTAATAGGTATTTTCAGGGGTGAGTAACGGAATGGCTGAATTGGGAAGTAGCCCACGCATTGCAGGTGCACGGTGTTGTTACTTCTGCTGCTGAAGATGATCTGCGATCGAAGTCATTCGCAAATGAAATTCGTCCAGTGGTCTTTCTATACGAATCAGTGGATTACTCAACAGAGAGTCTACCTCAAAACAACTGTGATTTTGGTAAGAAATCTTTTAAAGGTGTTCACAAACAGGACAAGACGAGTGATGTGCAAGAATTTGCGACGGTGTACAAAGAATGGTGTGACCGCTGAGCTGCTATCATTAACGATTATTGATCTCGATCAGCGCATAACTGACGGCGTGTTTACCCGTCTGGTGGATATGGTACACAGGGTCTTGCTCTTATAAACTCAGTGCTATAGTAAGTCACTAATATATATTTAAAGCGGAGTGATTGCAGTTCTGACAAAATGAAAACTATTCCGATATCTCGGCTGACGGTTTTAGATAAGAATTATCAAGAACGCGTTCGGCTATTTTTACAGCAAGTTAGTGGCGTAAACCCACTTACGCTGCCGTAGTTAAAGTTCGATCCTTAAAAGATGCATGTTAAACCTATTACTCAGATGAATTTCTACTGATCCTGGCCAAAATACCGTGCTCAGAAAGTCAGCCAAAGCTCGACAGGGTGCTGTGGTAAATTCATCGTCCGTTCACTGATATGTTTATTGGTCTCACTGGTGATAAAACTGCCCCCAAAAGTCAGGGGTGCCTGGTGCCGGTTATCGCTTTGATGGAGTAGACTGAAATTGAAACCTACCGCAACATCTGTGTTAAATCTCCTCTCATCGTTAATTTGAAAGCCACTGCGGTACTGGCAATACAATCGGTGGAAATTTGTTATGGAAGCTAACTGATATCATTCTCTCACCCTCAGGTAAAACTTATCACATTTTTTACTTCTCTTGTAATTTGAAGAACTGTGGAATACGTTCGCGATTTTTCTGCTGTCATACAACTCAAAACACCAATCCTAGAAATTGCACATAGTTGCATACACAATTAGTTATAATTTAGTCAAACTGCGGATATGGACTTTCTACGCGCTCAAGGTTAGGTGATCGAGCCCGCAAAGTTAGACAGCCAATATCTTGGAATAGATGGAAAGCTCACGCAAGATTACGCTAATGGATTTCGACATTATCCTCTTGACACACGCAGCTATAGTGATCTGAGATTTCCTTCTAGCTGGAACAGTTGACAGTCTAATCATGAATACTAAACTCATTCTTTGCAGCTGATCAGCTAGCAACCCGTTCATCATTATTCATCCACCTGGCTTTAATGGATTGCTCTTGTCGCATGTGGTTCGTTCACCCTAACGCCTTCACACACATACCACTCTATCCACGTTCGTGAAATCATGTTTCCATTCGGTTTCAACCTCACTCATCCCAACAACTGTTTGGTCCTCGTCGATCAGACTGCCGTACTCGATGGGACGATGTTCAGCTAAATTAGTTATCGCATGTAAGTTGTAGGGTTTAGTGGGAAATGGTGACTAGAAGGTTGACAGGGATTTATTGCAAGTCATGCGGGCAGAGGCGGCGGACAACAAAAGGCTTTGCATTCCACTTTGGGTGTGTTTTCGTTGGTGCACTCATGTAGAGTCCCTGCAAAACTAGGCGAAAGTTATACGTTTCACACGCAAAACTGGTCTGCGCGGAGTGAGTATTTTAAACCATCGGGTTAGCTTTTTAACAACAGTGTGTATGCACCATACAAAATCCTATTCAATGTACGTAAAATACACCGTGTATGTGATGTACAATGACGGAAGAGGATATCGGCTTCCGGTGGTCATCGTGAAAAGTGAAAATTGGTATATGTTCAGTAGACAGTCAACTTGTATTGGTAATTCCAAACAATATTTTTGCAAAGTTCTCAAACACCAGGTGCATAGTTCTGCAGTCCTAGAAATGTTTTGTCTTGTCCTCTCCAGGTCCATTTCATCCTGTATAACAAACAGTAAGATCGGCTGGAGATATTTATTGAACCAGGAATGTCATTGCCGCATGAGTCAAAACTTCTGTATTTATTGCGGTTTGGTTTTAGTAGGAACACATAGCAAAACGAGAGGCCAGTTTGCTTGAATCCCATGAATGAAACTGAAGTGTAACTCAAAGATTCATGCTGAATGAGGGATACCACAAAGTGCAGAACGTCGTGGAGCAAAGCGTCAATCAAAAGCATGACAAACAGGGTCATTTTGAGTTTCACCCACGGATAGCATGTATTTAACACTGTGTAGAGAAAAGTGAGTGCATGTCAACTGAAAACCGTCTAGAGCAAAAAGGAGCAAACGTCAGACAGTCACCTTTACAAACGTAACACTATCTGATGGTTTGGAACAGCGGTGGTGTTGTTCGTAGCTCGGGTTGATGGTTTTGGTATTGATATGTTCGCCGAGCTTGGCATTTAGGTTACAAACGTTTCATCACCAAGCGAGGTGACATCATCATTGCGTGAGTGTTTCAGCGTATAGTTTTGAATGTGGCGTCTGGTGAAGTTGGATCGATACCTGCTCTTATTTAGCAGAGTGGGTTGACCTACGTTAGCCAAACCTGGCGGAAACTATCAACACGAATATATGAACACGAACTGGTCATCAAGAAGCACGATCAATTTTCCCTGATCTCCACCCACGAGGATGAAACTGGACACGCCTTCAACTTGAACACTGCAGAAATCCTTACTCAGGTAAACACCGAACATGCAAGAGAATTTCCCGAAGCTTGATATTCATCAACCGGTTCGAAAAACAAACACATCGAACTGGACAAAATCTATGAACCAATGCGAATCAAGGATTTGAGGAGACCTAAATGTCATCAAGCCCAAATACCGGTAAGCCCAAACGACAGAGAGCAGCCGATCAGACTCCACTCCAAGGACTCCAGGGAACAACCGGCCGGACATCAGGTCAAAGTTCAGTTGTGACAAAATCAACCAATGGTGGGTCAGGTCAAAGGCCAAACACGACGGAAAGCGACCAGTCAGAATTCAGACTAGTAGGTCAACCCACTCTGCTAAATAAGAGCAGGTATCGATCCAACTTCACCAGACGCCACATTCAAAACTATACGCTGAAACACTCACGCAATGATGATGTCACCTCGTTTGGTGATGAAACGTTTGCAACCTAAATGCCAAGCTCGGCGAACATATCAATACCAAAGCGTAACACTATCTGACAATGTTGTCTTCGATGCCCGTTTTAGTTAACAATTTGAAACCAGTTAATGCGACACAACCCTATGACAACTACTACCTATGAAAAGGTTACAAAGCCTAAGTGTCAACATAGGACGCCTTAAGAGTGCATATGCGGCATTTCTTTTCACATATTTCAGTGCTAGTTTCTGATTACCACTTGATAATATGCGTATCAGAAACGTTCATTTTTGTGAATTAGTTCATTTTTCTAGATGTCTCTTTCTTCACTGAGAACTTTGACACTCACTGCCTTACGTTCACAATTTTCACTAGCGTTGTCATGACTAGGGGCGATATCACCTAAACGTTCCTCTACTTTCATGCTTTCAGCAAATACGTTCTCCTATTCCCCAATAAATGACGGTCTTCTTCCAGAGTATTACTTCGAATCGTTAATCACCATCGACAATACAACTGCGCGGGTAACTCGAAATTTGGTTTAAATTTCCTGGCTGACACTGTCCGTTCATATTTTTGTTATCTTGATGCCCAGTGCATCAAAAAATTATATACGATCATTGCCATCCTTTGTCGAATAGCATAACTTATCGCGTAATGTGTTATTCGTGTTCGGTATTATCCGTGTTATTCTTTAGCCTTGTGTTTCCTTTTAGTGCCCAGTGCATCACAAAACAATTATATACGATCATTGCTATTCGTTGTCGAATAGCATAAATCATTGTGTATTATCTTATTTGTGTCCGATAGCCTCGTTTTTCCTTTTCATTAACAAATGTCATCTCTACTCACTGACCATAAAACAATGACACGCACACGATCCAGCAGCATTGGTGGATCGGAGGCATCCAGTGCTTGTGGTCGTTTCGGTTGCCACGTGATTGTTCAGAACGGTATGCAATGCCAGACGTGCCTACACTGATACCACTTTAAGTGTACTGGCCTCAGGGGGGACCAGTATGCCTTGCTCACTTCTTCAAAAAGATCATTTATCTGTATCAACTGTCTCTTCCGAGATAGCTGTACCCCACTAAAGGCCACGGTGGATCCTGTACTCGCCACCTCGAGCGAGCAGAAGTCAAACGCGTGCAAGTGTGACTACAAGGCGTCTGAAGATGTAAGTGCAGAGATAGCCACGGTAGAAAAAGCCCTGAGTGATACTCAGAGGGCTTTATCTGACATGAAGTCAGAACTGAGCTCGTGGAATGAGTGCATTGCCCTTGCCCTTCCAGGCGCTGCGGCTGCTCGCATGGCAATGGCTTTATCCGCTGTTCAAATTGAGGAAGTCGCGACGAGCTTGAAGGATAGAGCACTCTGGGAGAAGGGGCTTGTTTTGTGGAGACGATTTCCGACCACACTCTCTCCAGAGGAACAAGCCAGAGCGGTGCCAAACGCTTTTTCCCTCCAGAGTCTACAAAAATGGTTTCCGCTAGCAGACTTCGCTCCAAAGCTACCAAGAAGTCACCGGGACTCCTTGTGACGTTACCTGCAAAGATTAGCGCGGAGGAAGTACTAGAAAAAGCGGCTGAACTGAAAAAAGCACGTTAACATCAGGGGAGTCTCATTAGATCGTTCATTGCGGGAGCGGCAGAAGCGCTCTCAGCTTGCTAGAACAAGGTTATGCATCAAGGCTGACCAAAAACTCCAGGCTAGCTTTAAAGTCCTTATCTTTGCTCTCAAGAGGGGACCGGTGTCCTCGGATGGACCACCCCAAGTACCCACATCAGAGGTCACTGCCCTATCTCCTTGGAAAGTCAAGAGTCTGTGAATATGCAAGGGGCCGAGAGAGCAGATTTCAAAGCTGTTGAGGACCATCACTCTTCTGGACCCCCAATCATCTCACCCAAGAAAACTTCCGTTAAAAAATATTTTATCCCTAAGCTTCACAGCCCAGTGAGTCTGCTGGGATCCTCCGTGCACCCAAAATGGCCCAAACTTGTCTCACATCGGCGGCTCTCTCCTAGACTGGATCGGGGCAATTTCGTCCCATATTCTCTTCTAATCTACAACCCCATCCAAATTTTCGAGGATGCAAAACTGCAAATCACCCTCCAGAAGCTCTGAAAGCAAGAGCGGTCCAAAGGTCATCGACCTTGGGCCAACAGAAGCGGACGAAGCGTCCCACAGGACGCTCACATATGCCCAGGCTGTGATGAAACGGCTACCACCCCCAAAGAGGGCTCACAAAACTACGCCGCCAGTTACACAAACCTCTAACTACTGAGGCTAATTTCCCAAGCTTTCCCTCGTGCACCTCTGTCTCTTTTTGCACCCAGCCAAACGAAGAAGTAGTCTTAAAGTGCGTGTACACCAACTGTCCGAGCCTTCTGAACAAACTACCAGGAATCAGACAGCTGGTTTACGACATTAGCCCTTACATTCTTGCTTTAACAGATACCTGGCTTTCCGCGGATATCAGTGATAATGAACTGCATGTCCCTGGTTACTCTTTGTACCGGACGGACTCCTCCCGTGGACGCATGGGAGGCAGCGCCGTTTTCCTAAGCCAGAAGCTCCCAGTGCCAGCTGTCGTAGGGGAATTTACCTTCCCAGAGAAATGCGACACGCTCTGGATT
>QNGE01000747.1:18678-46290 GCA_008508345.1 Paragonimus westermani
GCCTGTGACCCCAATGCATTGCAGATTGACCTTGATCGTATTAAGTGCTGGTCAGATGATTGGAGTCTCCCTCTAAACGACAGTAAGTGTGCGCACATGTCACTCGGAGGAGACTCCGGGAACCTGTTCGTGATACATGGTACACAAAGTGTAGTAGATATCACGAAAGTAGACCCCAAAAAGACCTAGGGATCTGGCTGTCGTCTGGCCAGTCCTTATCATCACCAGCTGGCCGCCAAAAGGGGTTTTATGACTCTTGGTTTGATCAAACCAACCTTTCCCCAGATAGACAAGCACGCCTTTCACATGCTTTACGGAGCCTACATAAGACCACCGCTCGAGTATGCAAATCAAGCCGTCTACACCGGTTTGAAGAAGGACACACTCGCCACTGAACGTGTCCAGCGAGTAGCCACCAAAATGGTCACTGGCTTACGGCATTTCTCCTACGAGTCTTGCCTAGAAATTCTCAATCTTTATCCGCTCGAGTTTCGTAGACTCCGCGGCGACTCAATTCTTACACACTTTCTCTTTAGCACAGGACTGGTGCAACAACTCTTCATCCTAGTAAGTGATAACAGTCGAATAGGTCACGACGAGAAGCTCTATAAGCTTCGACCTCGGACCTTCCTAAGAAAACAGTTCTTCTCTTATAGGGTTATCAACTACTGGACCGACCTACCACTAAATATTGTTAGCTGCTCTTCTAAGGACCGTCTCAAAGTGTTATTGGATTCTCACCTACTTGATGAACCATTAGATTGATAATTTATCCTGTTTTGCTAGATTATTATTTTACTCTGTTATTGGTACTTTCTGTAACCCCGAAGAGCGGTGCTACACCCCCCGTTTTTAATGACTGCCCTTCAGGTCAACAGAAGAACGCCGGAAATCGAAAAACGAACAAACTGACTAGATTCGGGTAGATTGGGCTCCCAGGCTGGAACCCGTTTACGTATCGCCAAATCGCCTAACCATTTCTCCATTTTAGATGAGATTCAACTGTGAAAAGTCAGGGCTTCGGCTGGATTCGAACCAGCGGCAGACACAGCATGCCTCAACGTGGCAAGCGCTCTACCAGCTGAGCTACAAAGCCACACGGGGAGCTCGGAACTTTCATTTGTGCTTGCCGCGTTGAGGCATACTGTGTCTGTAGTTGGTTCGAATCCAGCCGAAGCCCTGAATTTTCACAGTTGGGTGTCATCTAAAATCATAAATCAGCCACACTACCTATTAATAATATATTTCTTCATTGTTTCTAGTCTGGTTTCTCTCAAACATAATCAACATTCTTTTCAAAAAACTGCAATTGTTAACCACTTGTCATACGGCTGTCAAAACCAAAGCAGCTTGCGTTTGCTGTCGAAATAGGTCATTCGGCTCAGCTGAACCTAACCGCTATAATTGTATTTCCCAATGAACTCACGAGTGCACATGATTTGGTGTTCTGACTAACAAAATCAGATTATGCTGCAGGTTTTGTGGTCGGATGTGGAGGGCGGTGAGCGCTGTGATAATCAGAACGTTTACGCCTTCGTCTGTTTCTATTATTGATGAGTTCAGTTGAGTTTGAAACTCAACAACTAGTAAAAATTTAATGGATTTGGTGTAAGACTTGTCTTCACTTTATATTATAGGCGTTTGAGGAATCTGACAGTTCCGACTCTTGGCTGGTCGCCTGTGCTTTTTAAGTAACGGAAGTTAACGCAGTTCATTAAATGTTGTAGATTCTCTTCAGTATGTCAAGGCAGCGAAACTAAAAACGTTGCAGAATTTTAGCATTTCGAGTTATCTTGTCAGCCATCCACTAAAAATCACAACGAACACAAAGCATAACACTTTGTTCTCGTCACTATGGCAGGGCCGACATCCATCTTGTGAGTTCAATTTTTGCACAAAATTATTCGACGGCTCATACAATGATTCACGAGTTTGTAGTGTGATGGAAATTCGAACCAAGCGGGAACCGTGTGAGATTGCCCACACATCAGATGACATTCAGATATAGTAATAGATAGACATTAACGTAACAAGTACCCGCCCATTCATGTTGGTTATGAGCCTGATCGTCAGGAACTGTGATTTGAGTTGCCTTTTACCAGCACGTTGATAAAGAGTGGGTGGGAAGTGGTCAGAAAGATGGAGAGAGAAGATGATAATTTAAGTGTACCATTGATGGCAGGGTCCTCTCATGCTGAGCAACAGTTCTAAATAACTAAGCTTGAGTGATCTCCACCGTTCACATATATCTACCCAGTATCCTAGAGAAACAGCTTAAGTCTCTGTGCTTAGTGACTAATTTGTATTCAGACCAGAACGTTCTTCTCTCTTACTGTTGGCGGCCCTTGTGAGTAAGGTTGGCCGCGGTACTGGCTCCACCGGAGTACACAGAACATGCACAGCTACTACAGACTGTGCACTTTGAATCTGTGACCAGCTGGTTGCGTACCGGAGAGTTTTCGATTAACGACTATGCTGCTCAAGCCATCATACAAGCTGGTGTGCAGTGATATTACAGGTTGATTGACAAGGCTATGTAAATTGTTCGTATGCTGTTATTATGGATAAACACAGCCGGTCTCAAATAGCTAGACCACACTGTCCACCACTGCTAGGTCCCGAAATTTTGCACGGTGCCTAAATTCAGAGTGTCAATTCAGTCCAGTTTTGTTCTTCTTCATCTAGTAGTGGTAGATTGAATGAGGATAAAACTGGCTACCTTTCACCCAAGCAGCCGAAATTGTCATCCGCCAGGCCAGCGTTACCTCACGATTAAGGGGTAGAGATTGTTTAGTTGATATATAATTTGATTGCTCTATACAATTCGGTAAGACGGTCTACTGCCCTGAACGGATTGCCCACGGCAAAGAGTGTGCAAAGTAGGATAACTCAAGAATGGTTGAGGGGTTTTCACTTGAAGCCAACCAGCAATGACGAGGGCAGACCGCGGATGATGCAATCCAAACGTGGCCAGATTTTTGTTCACTATTTACCCAGTACAGGGGCCATGCACATGACACCAGCGGAATATTAGTCGGCTTTCTGGTGGGGCAGGATGTTATCCCATGAAGGAAGAGAGGGGTTCATGGCATCCAAACAAACGCACATCATCTCGATAATGGTTTGAGATTGCCATTGGTCACGAGAACTGTCAGACCAAAAATCTGTCAGGCCCTTTTACATTTGTTCAATTCATTGGAGTTCTCAATAGAGGATGATACCACACATCGTGCCATGACTGCATCACATGAACTATACGGTGCACGGTTGCTCCGAGAGGAAGTTTGTTCGAGACTTGTACATATTCATCCAGCAAAATGAATTACAAGTCAAGGATTGCTCTCACAACAACCCATCCCTTCACCATACCTCACACGTTTTCACTGGGGCAATCAATGATCCGCAACAATCATTTCTACTGTGGTATCAGGATTTTGATAAGTCCAAACATTTTGCTACCTATACCATTTTGCATATTCATTTTACTTTTAAGTACAAGATTATCCATTACATACTAACGCAATTAACTTTAATGCACTTAAATTTCCACACTAGGACCTTGGATGTGACGGCATTATTCGATACCTGGACGGCCGGTGACCTTATGCAGTATAAACTGAAGTTCGCCTCATCAATCCAGCAAATAGTCTTTGAACTTGCACAACATTCCATTTAGTCGATAAGTAAACAGTTGTCGAATTTCCCAATTCTCATCGGTTCAGACCAACGGGTACGTGACACAGTGTCTTGAAAGCTACACACTGGCCATCCAAGTATTGACTAATCGTTGTGGTCGATAAGATCTAAAACCCAGCTTTGACACACAATCTCATAGGTTGCAATGTAATCGTGGAGCCTCTGGAAATCCACCCCAGCAACTTATCGATCTCTAAGTCCTAGTTGCAGTTGCTGCAAAATCTTCACAATTTGGATAACAAAGCTGCACCTGTTAAACACCACTTGAAGATATCTAACGAAATATATTGTTTATTGCTATCAAGAAATATGAATGCACTTCTCGACATGCCACTCACCAATCGCTTGCTTGTTCTTTTTCCGAAGGACTTTATTTAATCTGAGTTTTACAGGATGAAATTCAGATAATTGGGTTTGCTTTAGCATCCTCATTATGTCAAACAGTCCCATTTTGTGATAACCACCAATAGCGATTTGTCAAAGGAATGTCCGCTGAAACAAAATCTGGTACTGATAAACAAATTGAGAATAACACAAAGTTAGGGGCATGTTGTGGAATTTTCAAATCCTAATTTAACTCTGTTCCCTTGATGATGTGATTTCAATTACGACACTCCTAAGGAAGGCCACCCGAGGTGTTTGTAACTGAGAGTATTACAACTTACTCCTAACGTTGTGTCATTCTCAATCTGTTTATCGATAACATGTCAAACACGACGTCCAAACTGTTTGACTTCAATTGTACTAAGTTTGGTGCGGACATCTTAGAAAATCTTGTACTGTTGATAGTTTTCAAATAACACTCCCGATGGCATGTTTGTTTTATCACACCTGTTACCGAACCCAAATATTTACTTGGCTCCTAACTGTTGCTGGTGATAGGCCTAGTCAAGTTAGTATTGTGTAGCGCACATACAAAGTGATAAACGTTAAACCAGACTTACCCTTGGTGTGTTAACACATTTAGTGTTGTGACGTTGTTACAGAAATACCATCAAGATAATCAATACTACACATTCTTGATGGTTTTGTTGTGGTGAAATGACTAATCTACATTACTTGTACTTAGTATAAATCGCCTTGTGAGGCTGAGAGAGTTGCTCAACTGTTATATTGCTATGTTGTTATAACAATGGATGGATTACATAAAACGTCTTCGGGAATTATTAATTCTGTGCAGATATCTTAATTTGTCATACAAAGTCCTTTCGTATACACCGCCGTTAGCGGTGTAACCTTGGTTGCACTTGAAGCAAGCAGTTTCATTCAGTTCAGCAGTGTTACCGAATATGAGCTACCATGGGAGTTTAGGAAGATCGATATTTGTTAAACTAAATCCGTAGCTTTTGCAGCATACCATTACCTGTCATGTTTTGAAATACATTTCGATTCGGTGAAATACGCTTACTTATGTTACCATGATGTAATACTTAATAGACGTAACAAAATGAATTTTAGCAAAAGTACAGTTTAGTCTAAACGTGATGCCAGTGATATCATCCTTATCTACTTGCCAAATCAGATAGTCAGAGTACCGTTGTCGGGCGTCGTTATCAGTTGAATCTATTTCACAAACAACATAGCTAACAAACGAAGACAATCGTGCCAATTAGCCCGAAAAGTACATCATCTACTTCAGCATTCCCTGGTACCCATTTTGTAAGTCGCAACAGTCTCACCCTAATGCGATCTACAATGAGTAGCCATTTAGCAAATAATTCATTTATCTATGCTGTGCCACCACCAACTGATCTGGTACATTACGCCAGTCGATTACGGCGAGAAAAAAATTACACATTGCGGCAGAGAACTAGCCGATAATTCTATGGCATGAGTTCGACGTCTAAATTCGTGATTAACTAACGGTTAGATGAATGAGATCACTTGACACTCTGTAGGACATACGCTTCCTACCCACATCGATGAACACCCGTCGATGTCACTTGATACAGTGGACTGACCGAGGACATCAACAGCTAAGTATTTGCAGATAGTTTCTCTCTTTTAATCGGCGGACAAGGTTTTCCAGCCGTGATATAAAATGGCCCCAACTACGTCGCTCATAAACTTCAGCGAGACAACTCACTTTTAACGGAACTGTCCCAGATTAGCGATTACCAGTGTAACCTCAGAGAAGTAGGCTTCTACCTTAAACCCCTTGCTTTCAAGTTTGCTGATGCAGATTCCCAATCATACAAACCAGTCGATAACTCCTGTATTTAACATTATATCTGCGTAAACAGAAGAGTCTTTTGGGGGTAGTTTACGCTTCGAACTCTCAAAGTGGGTTTCCAAATATTTAGTGGAACTCGAAATAGCGTCTATAGTTGTCTATGCCGTTGACACTTATCAAACAACACCATACCGATACGGACAAGATTAGTTAGTCTTCCATCAAGTAAGAGGTCCACGCCGGCATCTTATGAGTGTGGTGGACAGTTCATCCATTAGTTTGTACATGAATAAACTGAGCAGAAGTTGTGAAAATCTACACGGTTGACGTACGCTGCCTCTGGTGTTGCAACTTTCAAACAGTTCACCGTAGACGCTAAGTTGTGCTGAAGTACGGGAAAAATCCGCTGACAATGTGTTGGCATAATTGTTAGGCGCGCTGTTAAGAGAAGACAATGTGAAAGATGTAGACTGATCCACTGCATCAGTCACATCTTCGTTATCGAAGAAACAGCAAATGTTACATGGAGGTAAGCGTGGATCTACCCTGGAATTTAATGAACACTGCTGTTCATCGTCCACCCATGTTAAAGCAGCTGAGTCAAGGCTTGTTTTGATACTTGCTCACCTGCTTCGAATACTGCTGACACGAGGACATGAACAAGCAGCCCTGTTGCGTTTCCAAGCTGTATCGCAATGACAGTCCTTAGCTTTAGTGTCCACCAGACAAGACACTGCACGTCTGTGGCTGCAACACAGTAGGAGTATGAAATCAGCTGAACAGGCTGTTTGTTGATAGAAGCCTGTGTTTGGTTTTTCTGCATTTTTTAGTCAAGTCATTTTGGTGTAAACTGTAGTAAAATCGTACAGTACCGCTCACATAAGTATTAAAGCACTTTTTGGTACATGAATTAAAACACACAGTTAAGTCAATACTACAAGGTTAGGATTTCGAAGCATTAATGTATATTCGTCCTATGTCTTCCTGTATTAAGAAAAGTACCAAATCAGACAACTGGACTACCTTATCGGAAAACAAAATTGGTCCGTCTGAATTTCCAGTGTACAAGAGATCCGAATACCCGTTTAGTCTTTTAAGAAGGTGGTAAAAAGAATTCAGGTTTAGTTTCCGCGATGCCCTTGAAATGAATGATGGTTGAACTCAGTAAGGTCTACCTCTTCAGACAATCAGCTTTTGGAGACCCGTAATTTTTGCTTGACTCTTCGGGGGGCATTCTTCTTTATGGAATTCAAAATGTACACCCGGAGGGGCATGGACTTTTAATTTGCCTACATGGTTAGGTTGGTATGAAGTAAGCCCGCGATACAACGGATTACTTTAAGTCGGTGTTACTTAGGGCAATTATCATTCAAAAGGACGAAGTCACATCAAATCGATTCAGGCGACGGTTTGCCGGTTCCTTGGGTTGTGAGTAAATGAGATTCGATATGACCAAAGTTTTGTATAGTCGATGAGTTGCATTTACGTATCCTGTTGTTGTTCAGTCAAATTGCACGGTGTTCAGTAGTACGCTGGGACAAAAGTTTTCTTGTTCAAGGCTGGTAAAGGAGCTCATTTGTGTGCGACTGACATGAGACCGATAACAGAAAAAAAAAGTGAGCTAGTTTTTAAGTTCCCTCTTTTCGTGTCTAAATAAACATACTTGTTAATAACGGAGTCCGTCTGTTTGAATTTCGTTCACATTTTCAACTGACTAAGATACTGAACTACTAGTAGCATGTCTCTGTTTAAGGTATTCGCCTGCTTCTTCAGTTTCCCGTTGACTGTTATTGAAGCTGCACACCATCAGCACTTTCAGGCTAACTGCGGAATACTGAATGTGCTTCTAAACAAGCGATTGCGTTTAACCCAACGTGCCACTGACCAACATAGCTCATTCACTCTGACTGCATGACAGCTTACGCGATAAACTTGAATGTGTGGAGTTGAAATTCTTCATAGCCACGGTAGCAGACAAACCGTCATCCTACTTGGCCGGGAGTAATCATGTCTTTTGAATTGGTATTTAACTCGCGTAACAATGACTTAATAAAATTGTTGGCTACGTAGTCTGGTGTAATCTCCACCCTCTTGTGGGGTTGAAACAAAATACTTTTTTAAACGTAAGTTTCAGAACAATTACAACTGTGATTGATGACTCTGTTCTGTTGATACGTGACATCAATGCATGTGAACTATGCAAGACATTTAGTAAGCTTTTAGCTACAACCTTTTCAATCCTACAAGGCTCACCTTATTTGGTGGTTTTTCGAGCACACAGACCATTTTCATGAAACAGCACAAAGCGATAAAACAATCGTAACCAGTTATTTGAACTAGCATGTTATGGATCTCAAATCAGGATTACAGTCGTAGTAACCAGGCACACACCGATTTGGATTTCGCACACACCAAACATTTAAAAGCACATTAAATTTGCTTTCAAACCTACTGGTGTATTCTCGTCACCTTGCTCGACACTACCGCAATCTCATTAAACAAACAATAATGCTGAAATTGTTTGCCACTAAACAAGGACTTATGGATTTGTTTCATATGTTGGATGGCGACAATGATAAGCACATTACGGTGAGCGAACTTCGAGCTGGTTTGCATTATTATGGATTCAATGAAGAGGACATAAATGTAAGTCGAAGAACACTGATTAAAATGTTTCTTGTTACAGTGGTGTGTGAACTGATTACAATTATTAGTAAGTAAACTTTAACTGACAGATAAGCACATAAAGAGATGGAATAATATATATATATATGTTCAATAATAAACACATTAGATAGGAGGAACACGCACGATGTGTACGAAATATCGATCGTCGAGACTGTTCTGAAAGTAAAGAACTAAAATGGTTTGTCATTTATGTACGCCTCTAACTACTGGTCCCACATGTAGCCGAATTCTGTGACGTCTATTGATTCTACATCTGACCAGATCACAAAATCTCTTTCTCGATGTCTTTTTAAGTCTGTGCATCAACGAGTATCAGAAAATGCAATGAGTTTTGAGCAGCCATTGAAAGTAGGATTCCTAAGAAAGAAGCGAAGCGAGATTATTTACTGACTGATTACTGTAACGATGATTATGCACTCGTGAGCTACATGTTTAGAAATGCCCAACGAATTAGCACGGTCTGTTGGTGTGACTAACTTGAAGTAAGACGATTGCTCTCTTCTGAGAGAAAAGAAATGGAATCTCATTATTTCTAGTCACAATTTTGGTGAAGCAAATAACATTTTTGGATTACTTACGTGAAGACACTTAAATAAATTGATAATTCTGTCCCGGATTGATGCCTGTTCCGACCAAGTTGCACAGGAACGCGAGGGTGGGTTGGCAGTTGAGACACTGTGCAAGAGCTTGAATCATCTAGATTGACAAATCGAGACTTGCTCTGCACCATGTAAAGTGGAACTCTGTGTATGAAGAACAGACAATCTGATTCCCACGCTTATTTTTTGTACACACACTTGCATGACCTTCACTGAGAAAAACAGAACAATAATTTCATGATTAATTCGGAACCTTCTAAGCAAGTGCACAATGCCGCATGTAGTTGGCATAACAACCTACTTGATATGGCGAAGTGACGACTGGTTATTGTGTTCTGAAGAAGAAACAGCTGGCATTCAAGACCATAGTTTGACCATGATTTATCAATCATTATTTTGATAAATACATCTAAGCGAGTGAAACTGGAATTCAGCGTGGCTCCTCAAATTTCGAAAGAGTAGATGCCTTTTAATTATCATACTCTACAACAATCAAATGTGAACATTCCTCACATTTTAGACTTGAATAACCTCAATAGTTCGTTTGTAATGTAAGAGAATACTTTGAAAAGTTATGCTGTTCATACGTGTGTATGTATACAGTGTTCGCTAGGTTTACCGTTTTTTAATATTGCCCTTGAATGCACGTAAGCTGTCGGTCGTCTCATCACAGGGAATGAATTTCACAAAAGTTTGTAACGGATGACCGAACATTTGTATTTAAATTGAGCGGCATGTTTGTTAATCGGTAACTGCAAATGAGCATCCTTTCGGGATCGCGAAGACGAATAAGAAGAAAGAGCAATGTTAAGTGTTTTTTGGTCCTGGTAAGTTTGGTCGTCCTCTTGTTTCTGAGTTAAGCAGATTAGACAAACAAAGAGAAGCAGAAAATAAGGACGGAATGATAAAATTAATATTCACTGTTATTTTCATTGCATCGGCAAAACTAGGAACAGTTCTTCTGAACACACATTTCAACACTACGCCAAACTAGAGTTGAAAAAACACCGTAATCGATTTTGTGTTGTCTAATACCGAACGCAAGATATGGTATTCAGATAAGATTGTTTTCGTATCGTCCTAATTAAAAGCGTGACTGCCGAAAGAGCTTCTGGATTTCTTGTGACTCTGCTGTCCAACACCTGTGTTTGAACACGTGGAGATATGCCTTGTGCACAACTTAAATTCAGGCATACCTGTAGCCAAAGATAACATTTTATTCAGATGACCTCCAAACAAGTTATAGATTAGATTCGAAAAGGAGGACATTCTAACGAAAGAATTCACAAGACGTTTCAGAGTTATTTGATACATCACTCGTTTAGGGGAGACGGGGGAATGTTGAATTTTGAATATTGTTGCTGACCGAATTCCATTGGTACGGGACTGTTTGAACCTCGTTAGGAAAGGCCAGGGCAAACATTATGTTGCATTGCAAATGAGACCGTTTGTGTGTATGGTAAGCTTAGACATCATTTCATGTGGCTTTTAGGCTTTCGTTTATGCATGAGTGCTTAAGGCTCTTTGAAAGTAAAATAATCATTATTGAGATTTCATCCACTTCGACTACTAGTTCATGGATTCGAAGGTGAAAGATCAGATCACCCAAAATTCTTTCTGTTTTCATAACCAACCGAAGCTAGTGGATAATGAGGATGAATTGTAACACTGCTCCCGGACACTACTATAGGTACGAAGAGCAGTTACGAACCTGGCGGTTTCAAGTGAACTGGAACCGAATTGCACTTTAAAACCACATGTAGAAATGCGATTAGCGACCTCACGCGGGAGGTCATTTCGATGACTGATGACTCTAAGAAAAGAAATGTTGTCTGTGCCACATCTGAGGTCGGAGATTGTTATGCTTCGTATCCTGGTCTCGTCCATAATAATCAACCACTAAATAACGTGAGTTCCTACGAGACGAACATTAAAGTGCGTGGAAATTGATTCGCCGTGCAATCGTCGACATTGAAGTAGACACTGATCCAGAGTTTGGAGGTGAAATTTGCACATGCCATTTCTTGGCCCATGGCCAACTTGACCACCGCGCATTGAAAGCTTGCAATAGGGAATTAGCTTTTGCTCAAAACAAGAAACATTTCCTGATTGGTACACTCATGCGTTGGTTTGTGACAAACCGAGCAGTGTTCGAAACATATTCTTCCCTTGTCGGATGAATGTTCATTTTATCAGTCCGAAAGCAGAAACTCCTTTTTGCAGGTGCCTTATTATTATGGGTCAAAGATAGTTTGAAATAACTCTAGATGATCAGATATTTGTTCAAACAGCTTCCTTAATTTTTACTGTGCTTTGATCACCATTACTCTTGAAGACATCTTTGGAGTCCTCGTTGAGTTAAAAATGTGCACATCTACTGTCATTATGGGTAAGATTCCAATCGTTACTCTTGGCATAAGCTCTCACTGGAGTCATTAGCATACACGATATTTAGTAGACAGCATAAAGTTAAACTCCATGGAAACGAAAGTACACTTTATGCACCCCATAAGGTAAATTTTTGGAAACTTACATTTTTAGGAAGTCCAGAACAGTGGACTAAGTGTGACTGGGACACACAAAAACAGCAACAACAAACATGAACCCCGTTTAACACTTACCGAGCGGTCACAGTCGGTATCATCCGAGAAGAAATCTACTTATTCAGTTTTGTGGTTAATTCCAGAACGATGAGTGTGGGTTTGTGCATAATTCGACCAAAATTAGGACTAACATAAGGCAAGACCGGGTAGGTGTAATTAAATTCCGTAACAGAATCTAGTGTAGGATAATCAAATATATTTTTGGACGTCGGAATCAAGTGTTTAAGTTCTCTTAACTCGGATGTTTCCTAAAAGTTTCCACAAACTATGTGACGATGGTAGACATTGAAATCAACAGACCGTTTAAGGGGAATTGTCACAGCAGGTGTTCAATGGTGCAACGTGAACGGCTGGTGGACAATACAATGATAACTCGAGTGACCAATTGGGTAGAGTAGAGAAAGATTGTGAACACCGGACATAAGTCTCAGATATTTAGCAATAGAATAACCTACACACTGGTTGCGTTTTATGGACTGAAACTGGATGCCACCAAGTTTAGCTGTCCAAGGAAACAAACCTCGGAGACCCTGACCAAAAAGACGTTGCAAATCAGCTGTCTGAGGTGCCGGGAATAAAACCGAGTTGGGGTTTTGACACTAAACACAACATCCTTTGCATAGTTGGTCACTTAATGTGATTCAGGGTCAACATGGACAGAATGTAAAGTGGAAAACAGTAGAGGAAGCAGGAATGCAGCTGATTTAGCACCATAATCAGTGGCGGATGTTGAAACAAATCAATAGCGTAGTATGTCGGCAGTTCAGACCTGAGTGCCGGGTTCTTTAAGTAACACTTTGAAGTAACGCTTCTTTATCAACGCTCCAAGACCTTCCACCGTAGTCTGCGAAAAATGTGTGACCAGCACTAGATTTTCAAACATTGACTAACAGAATGGAGAGAACAATAGTTTTTCGTTAGTTATTTTGTACTTTGTAGATTTTTGGTCATTTTTATACATTGCTGACCACATAACATGCGTTTGTCACGCCTGGAGGTTGCGATTGGTTCCTGGATCAAAAACAGCGACCGGAGGAGTATTAGACAAGATGCTGTTGCTCTCAAACTTTATGTGACATGCTTGCTATCGACCAGGGCTATGCATTCGGCGACTGGGTGATATGCAAAATACTACTGTGACCGGTTCGGGTATCTCACGTCGCCTTAAGGTGAATCTAGCAACCCAAAGATAATTTTGATAGAAGTCCTGATAATTAACATCAGAAGTCCGCAGATTCAAAACGATAGCGTAGATATTGGAATGGCTTATAGTGAATGTGGTTAGCTAGATCGAATATCAAACATGTAATGTGTTTCGTAGGAATGAAGTTTGACGGTTCTTACCTTGCAGCAGCAAAGTGTACCAGAACGAACTTTAGTCTATGGGAATTTCGTTGGTGACGTGGCAGAGCTCCAACGGAGTTCACCACGCACTGGCCAATTGTGAATATTCCACGCTAATTTACGCAGAAGTTGATGAAGATATGCTCTGCTGTAAAAGTTAGTCTGCAGATTGCCAGCTAACTGTTATAATGGCTGAAAAAGTTGACTCCTGATTTGGAGTTTGCTTGTTTTATTTTGTGCTGAGAACACAACTCACTGGGCAGTCAGCTAAGATAGAAACTATTTCAGCTTGTTTGCAGTACATCAAAAGCGCGATTTTTCTCAGACCCCCAAAAGCAAGCATCAGCCCGGGAAAGACAGTGGGGCAGACGCAACCTTGTCGATAAACCACTCACTGGCCTGTATACCATTCGGGCATGGAGACCTATTACAACTCATACACACGTCCTGCGCTGACGAGATGTTATCTCGCTTACCTGAACTCAAAAGCACGCTTGAACAGTAGACAGTCATTTATGCTCGTAGATTTCCCCGTGCCCTTCGTCAGAATGTCTTTCATCTTGCCCGACATGCTGGTTGAAAGCTCTCACGTAACTTTTACCCAATCATTTTTCGACTGCTCGACTTGAGTGCTGTTTCTTCTGAACCTTTGTCCTGATTCTGGAGTGTCACTTCCCGTAGGTTTTGAGCTATCAACACGAATTCACATTGACCAGTTCAGGTTTTACGCAACAACGCAATCTGGTTGGCAGTTTGTTGGTTCTCATTACTTTGTCTTTTGATCGTATCGTTCAGTACCTTCTTTTTCTGAACTTTCAACATGATGGATTACTGATTGCCCAGTCCTGGTAACCGAATTGGCTTAGTAAAGTTGTTTTGCCATTGTGGGTCGCCCACTGTTTATGACTGACTTTGCAACTTTATAAATCTGCGGAGCCTATTGGATTCACTTCCGTGCGGTCGTTTAGTGTTTTCGTTTTTTGAGTTAAGCGCACAGTCTAAGCTGCGAATTCCTTCGCTATTCCAATTAATGTGAAACAGTAAGTTTTGATACATTGGGTTAGAAATCCAAATCAACAGTTACAGGTCTCCACCGTTCAATCGTCTACTCATGTACACGTTTCTTATAAAAAGTGCACACTTTTCAACATGTCCGCTTCCAATGTTAGTTTCAAGAATCCTATTTGGGTCTCTGGATAAACGAATTTGGTGTAGACCCGTGATCTCGGTGTACTACGGGAGACTGATTACTCAGCTCGTCTCACACTTAAAGGGGTAACACAGCCTAAAACTCTAGTTGGGAAGACAGAATACGGCTATTTTTTTAATACATATATTGCTGCCAAACAAACTTCACACCCTACAACGTGCAGCTGAGAAGAGGAATGATGTATTCCGTGCAAATTTATGAGAAACTCTTACGTTTGACCTTTACCTACTATTAATAATTCTTTAGGAACTTAGGTGAACAAACAATCGCAAACCAATCAGGAGTCTGTTGTTTTGTTTTTGCGCAGTGTAGATAGTTCCGTACTCTTAGAAATGTTTCTTTTATCAGTATCATGCATCTCATCGGAGCTGATGAACCGCAAGGCTTGCTTGAGACAGCAGAGATTGAGTTCCTCGGGGAGTTGACTAGTAATAATGAATTATCTGACAAGAGGCTGGAGCCTTCTACGGGTGCTGACGAAAACAATGCGAGTAGAAAAATTCAAAAAATTTATAAATGACCATTGGATCCAGTGTTCACGTCAGTATTATTAGGATATACTCAGCTTCTCACTGGTGTCGTCGTTCAGCTGTTGTTTGTTGCTTACGAAATTGCACTTTCAGTGAGTATGAACAGTTGTAGTTGATCTGTTGTTCGGTTCTTTTTTTCAAACCTTTCCTCATCTCCACTCCTGCTGGCACATAACCCCTAATACTGAAACCAATGGCTCATTTCTACACCTATTCTAAACAATGCAACAAAATTTGTGATACACACACATTCCCATACTCCTTTAATTGGTAAATTTCCTATGAACCACACACTACTATGAGCTATTTCCCAACTACAGAGCTATGTGACAGGAAATTTAATTGGTTGAGTTCGAATGCAACTTTCCTACAGTTTCGTGAAATTTGTCAGTTTGTAATCTGAGTCGGTAGAAGGACAACTACAAAAGACCAGAAGCACATATGTCGGATCGCATAACATGTTTCCAACAATAGCCGTGTCAGACCTCAGATGAGAGGCACAATTGTAGAGTACACCTGTACAGAATACCTTTTCTTAACATAACTCAAAGCAATGAAATACTCGCTGTTATACACAAAATGCCGTGATGATTATTGTAACCAGTTTGTGATAGGAACAAGCAACTTTTAGTAGCTGAGTTCATTCGATTATTCATGGAAACCTCTGGAATCCTTGACGGATTATCAATATTTTTTCAACTCTTTCAATTTTTTTCTATAAAACAAGCTTCATTTTATCATTCTGCATTTCTATGATCCTGGAAGAACATCTTTGAAAGTCGGTTTTCACTGACTTCTGTTTGCCCGGCAGATAGAAAGTTTCTTTCCTTCAGCTAATTTTTGCTATTCTTTCCCAGGAAATACTAAAATAAAACCGGCCCGTATTCTAATGTCTCACAGAATGATGTTAATCAACAGATCGTGATGAAAAAGATTCATGACGTAATAAGAACTTTAGTTTTTCACGTTGTCACCATAGGATTCATGTTAAAGCCCACACATAAAGTGTACTATCAGTGTTTCTGAAACAGTGGTTCTTACCACAGTATACTAGATTCGTATAGAGTTATGCTTCAGCTATACATTGAGATATCACACAAACCCGGTAGGTCAGGAAAGTGTCTGACTTACATAAACTGAGAATATTCAGGTCTTATAATAACATTGGGATCATAATCCCGTAACTTAAACCTGTTCATCTACTAGGTGAATTATTGAAATGCACATATCAAAATAATTTACTTCATTTGTGTGAATGCGGATGCAAGGAGTGCAGTAAACTAGTGAGGATATGTCAGTTAGATCAAGCACTAACAAATAAACAAATGGACTAGCGTCGTTTTAAGTAGAACATCACTCACATATGATTACAGCTTTCGCAGTAAGATAGACTTACAGGCCGGACTCTTCTGAAATGAATCACTAGGCTGGAGATCTTACTAGCTGAATTCGTCAATGGTTCGTATCATTGTCACCGCTCGGATTAGAACCCCAGCCATGATTTAATGAGGCAACCGCGTTCATAGCGACATCATTGGCTTCACATAGAACATGACCAACGTTTTATATCTGAACGCTCAACCGTTTCCGCTTTCGTAGTAGCCATGTCGCGTGATCGTTTATTATCAAACCGGAGAGGATGCTAATTCAATTTTTCCACATAAGTTCACAAGTCTACTTTCTTTCTGAATACAACAATCGCGTAAGAAATGAATAGTCAGAGACAGTAGATCACAGTTTAATGTCAGAATGCTTGAATTTTTGATTACGGGAGAGTTTTGTTACATTTTCATCAATACGTCACCCATAGAGTTGCAGTAAATAAATGTCATGGCAGAATACACCACACTTTTTACAAGGAACATTATAGGCGTTATGTGGATTAAAAATAGAATCGTTATGCAAATGACTTTAAGGATTGAAAATGAAGGCATAAAATGACGGAAGTGTTTTTACCATCACTATTTCCGTGCCCATTAGATTTTTGGACGAAATTCATTCACCACCGTGAGGTTGCGTTGGGCACAATAGAAGTTGTTTTTCCTATTCGAGGCTATGTCGTGAGTATTGAAGCAGAGAGGTACGAAGCCTTCTCAAGCAATTCTCTCAACATTTGATCCAAACATTTGTTGTTAAAAAGTGAACCACATCAATTCTTCAAACTAGCAATCTGGCAGATAGTACGACGATAGTGTAAAAGAGAGACTTGCGGTCACATAAAGGCTAAAATGTACACGAGTTTCGATACCAGCTTTCTGAATCCAACACACGTAACGGAATTGTTCGATTGTGTCTCCACGACAGTTTTCTTCATTTACAAGTGGTTAGCTATCATCAACAAACAAAACTTAGAATCTAAAACGTGGTCAACAACAACCTTACAAGAACGCAGTGTGAGACTTACGGTAATCTTGAGGTATTTTTATGTGATTATCGACCCAGAATTCATTATATAACGCGTGTATTTATCAATATGTGTATAGTTGACTTCATTCCAGACTTGGGTCTGTAAGGTAAGTTTAAGACTGGATAAAGCTGTCCACGTTTAATATCAATCACAGATTTCAATGATAGAAAGTTATACCTGGAGTAATACACCACACCCAATCATTTTTCGCCAAACTTGGATCGTTTTCTCATTACGCACTTCTGCTAATTTTAATTCGACGTTTAGCGTTTTAGTAGTACTATTAGGGCAGTAAATTAACAAACAAGATTTGTTCTCTGTGTTTGACCACCATGGTATTCATAACACAAAAAATCAGAGAGTGATTGTCAAGACGACAAAGGACGTGAGTCCGTAGATTTAAGAAGGCTTGCTAGCTAACAGTAAAGTAATTCTTGTTTCAGCTCTTGCTCTCAAATAACTGGACATCAAGGGATATTTTTTGTCCGGTTGAACCTTCTCCGTGCGCAGAACTCGGAGTTGCTGAGTTAGATACCGACGGTTTTAGCAGACCAACGTGTCATCACTAGTCTTCATTAATTTCCAAGCACTCGGAAGTCTGCCTGCCTTAATAACGAACCGGATGAAGAAAGTCAAATGAGCAATAGTAGCGCAGGATTGGCTTCCCATATTCTACGGGAAAATCGCCCTGTGGTACTGTCTGTATGTTATATTCAACACGACCGAAAGCTACTTGCAAACCTCAGATGGTTGTCTATGAATTGGGGCGTAAAGACAGGACCGAAGGGTAAGCCCCAAACGATCAGGTTGCAAGGATATGTGTTTCAATTGCTTTGTTATGCATCTTGTAAACACAACTCGACTATCAAGTTTCTGCCAACTGGTAGCCCAATACAATCAAACCCATACTCACGGAGTTCGACTAGGAATTAAGTTCAATAACTTGTGCCACCCTCCTAACGTGACTTATCCTATGGTAGTTTCGCGTATAAACTTCTTGTAGGAATTCTGGCTTGGTTTTCTGTATGATCTTCATACACATTGCTAACATTCTTCAAGTCAAACATCGCGCAACATGTATAATCGAATAGAATTCTCGCTGGCGCTTATTTTAAGGCCAATCGAACTCACAATTTCAAACAATGATCAATTAACTGCTAGCTATTGCTTAGTCTAGCGTCTATCTATTAGCCACCTCTCTCTCTCGCCCCGGGGATTGTGTTCAGAATTGTTGTGTTGACGTCCAGTCACCAAAAGGACACTCGTTTTCGCTTTGAAGTTTACGTGAGTAATTTTGAACGAGTACACGTGTCGTCTTTGTTTAAGTGTCATGATCGTTAAGATACCGTTGGTTCCGCAGTCATCTCTCAGTATAGTTTATCTCGATTCAAGTACTTTCACAACGCGAGAGGATCGGCAAGAACATTCTAGCTAAGTCAGGGCTCGAGCATGGGGGACGAGGAATACCCTTTCATATCGAGACAGCTACCAGAGTAGTAGTGAGAGTGAACGCCAATTTTACCGCATAGATTTGTCGTAAATTTTCATGGATCTTAGGGTAGTTGGTAGACAAAATCAGTGGCTGCATAAGTCGACGGTCCCAATCAAAAACTCTTATTACATGAGTACAATTATTTCCATAGTATGTGATGATTACAGGCTTGTAGGGGTTGAATTTGCTCGACAACCCAAAGTAACAAGAAACGATTGAATGACAACACTGTGATGGTCGGTCCCGTACTTGCAAGTCTTGTGAGTACGGGCAGTCTGGCTGGTGTAGTCCCTAATCATACCGGTACGCAATGCCACGGCTTTTCTGTCGTGAACCACGATTACGTCCGGCTCGATGAACAACGTTGGCATTGTCACTTGCAGCCCTTTGAAGACTGCATGGTCGTGGCTACGTTGTCTTTTCGCCAGATCGTTGTTCAATCCGCTGTGTCCAGTATAACTCATCGTATGTGTGTGAATCAGAGCAATTAAAGAATACCGGTGAAGCTTTCTGGTTGACTACGGTCGCCACAACAGAGAACTGAGTAGTAATTTTAGCCACCTTGAGAATTCGGGACATTAATCTGCAGAAGATGGCACTGAAACTGGATAGCACTGCTACCACAGCTACTACTATTACTAACATCCTACTAGTTTAATATACTTCTGTACAGTATTGTGCGAAAATCATACCGTTAGTTTGCTAACAGTTAGACTGATGGAATGAAACACAAAAGAAATACAGAAATGCGGTTTTAGTTTACACACAATTGGCACCATTGATCAAATAAATACCCATTAATCCAAGGTGCTCATTAAAATTCTAAATAGGAACATTTAGAAGGAATTATTTTACTCATAATCAGCCAAATACTTGCTTAATATATAATGATAGCTAGTCACCTCTTATTTGATCCTAAAATCGTTGATTCAGTCATTCCATTCCACAATGCGTGATAAACTGCGAAAACCATACCTGTCGCAAGTAATATGTTGTCGCGTTTTTCCAGAAAGCCCCACCTATCATGAAAAAGTGGGCTTGACCATGTACCAGATGTTTTTTTTACCGAAAGTACATCTGTTTGAAATAGCAGCCTAGAAATAAAGCTAGCTAGGTCCACACCGATTGACCGCCAGGTTCCAAAAGGACGCTCAGTTTTGTAGACAGGAGTAGATCGATCCAACTATCGGAGAAGACAGGTTAGTTTCAATAGCACGCGGTTCTGTGAGCTTATCAGTTGTCTCCTTAAATACATGGGATACTGGTAATGACAACTTAGTTGGACGAGGGAGTTGGTAACGGGTTTAGTCCCCTACAAAATCATTCGACTGGAGAGGTCACCAAAATTAAATTACAACAGCAGATAGGTGGTCAGATAAACGGTCCAAGATGGGTTTAATCAAGTAGACACGACAGTCACTGGAACGGCCCAACCACGATTCATTGCCAGGCTTTGTTGACAATGGATATTTATCCAACGTCGTGCACGAAATCGAGCATATCTGTCGGCTCCGTGTGAATTCAACATATCATCAAGTGACACTTGCTGAGCTTAATGAAACTGATTTGGTATGTTTGAGGGCAAAAGGTGGCAACCAGTCAACGAGAAGTGGCTTCAAACAGCTGAATGTCAGGTCTGTAAAATTGTGTTTTAATGTGAAGATATCGGGTTCACAGGTGTTTACAGATACAAAAGTGACTGTTTCTCAACAAAGTAGATATAACAGTACGTCTACTCAGCAGCAAACATGTCGGGGTTCTGTAGCTGCAAACATGAAAAAAAGTCAGGGTCATTCATGGTACTGCTTGGAAAGCAGTTGAATTTAAACAACTGACATTGCTTAACCTTCCATTCACTCCCACTAGAATGACAGAGAGGCAGATGTTGACAAATCGGCCAGAAAGAGCAATCACACATATTCGGTGTTTGTGGTCTCTATGTTTGAAATTCATTCCTCAAATGCACATCACTTCTTTGAACAGCCTCTGCACTCTACGACATTCAATGAGTCATATTTTCCACTAATGTCGAATTTTCTCCAACAATTCATAGAAAATTTCCAGAATATTCAACAAAAATAGAAACGGAGTGATCACCCTTGACAAATATAAAAAGATTCTTGAGCTTTCAAACGAAAAACCAATGACGTAAGTTTGTTAAAATTAGAATTTTGTGAAGGCAAACACAATATGCTCAATTTTTGAAATCATTTGTGACACAGGTGTCTTGAATAGCTTTTTGTAGTATGTATCAAGCTGACGATATTTTTAGGCTGTTCCAACATATATGGCAGTCTACGGGTTTATGCTTAGCGTGATACAATGATACAGTTACTAAACCGAAAAAC
Organism: Paragonimus westermani; assembly: GCA_008508345.1. Classification (NCBI taxonomy): domain Eukaryota; kingdom Metazoa; phylum Platyhelminthes; class Trematoda; order Plagiorchiida; family Troglotrematidae; genus Paragonimus; species Paragonimus westermani. The sequence continues at coordinate 39,769 of QNGE01000747.1, forward strand.
ACACGTGTACAAACAAGGAGAAGAATATACTCCTCATTTGAATCTGGTAGATAGCCGTCACAGATGTTCTGTACCTAGACAACCATTGGTGAAGCAAAGCTATGGCAACACAAGTGTACGTTCATACACTTGTCATGTGATGGTGTGTCACGTGCCAGTCGGGTGCTTTCGGCTGGAGTTGATGCGTATGCCAACACCAGCAGCAAAACATGGTCCACCAGGAGGAACCAAGTGCTACGACGGAGTGAATGACTGGCTGTTTCATAGTCGGCTCTATGTGCGCATCACAGCGACTAAAATACAGAGGCTGAACGTCTATCTGTAAATTGTGATGCGAAAAATTTGAATGCAGTGTTGTTGAGGCACTTGGTTTCACTCATTTACGCTAATGAAGTTTGTTGATTGTTATGCCATGTTTTAATATGTCACTGTAATTAGTTACATCGGAAGGAAAACCTACCATTGATCACCTGTTGTCAACCCTTTTAGTATAGCAACTAAGTGACTCCCGACTATCCCAGCAAAACGAATTAGCGCTCGTTACACGTATGCAATATCCGTGATAAAAAGTTCACCTTGTCACCGTCGAAACGCGTTACGTCCAAAGACGATTTTTATGACGCCTTTTATGTTCAACATTGTATTCTGCTCTATATAACTACCATGCTGATCCTTTCATTCCCTGACAAGTTTCGAACAGTCCCCATAATTTCACCAGAGTTAAAGATGGTTTGAGGAACAGTCTGTTTTCGGCTACCCATCATCGGGTTAGTAACATAAAATTTTATAACATCGTGATTACCGATAAGTAGTTTAGTGGATTTGGTAATTTATAAGACCCCGCGACTGAAAAATTTCTGACTTTGGCTTGTTTCAAACCAGCGGCAAAAACAGTAGGCCCAAGTGTGACAAGTACTCTATTTCAGTCGGTGGAACACTTCTCGCATCTGGATCTGCTGTTTCTACTGCTGGTTCGAAACAAGCTGATGTCCAGATTTTTGCAATCAAACCTCTCTTAAATCATCATGGCTGCCAGCCGAGTAAAATGAAGAACAATTTGTCGGATAATTGTAGATTTGTGGATTGGAGGGCAGTTAGGTGATCAAACTCACCTCTGGAGGTGTCACGTGAGTAACGGAGGACCGTGATAAGCTGGAAACATTTTCGGGCTCTTGTATTTACTCCTTTATATTCTCCTGTGGAGCCGGCTAAGTTGGTCGCACAAGCAAACGCGTTTTTCAGAGGATACGTAAACACCGCTCCACGTGGCCAACCATAAACGAGGTGAAGTGCAATTCTCGCGTACCTCGTTAACTCAGGGCATCAATGCTTGCTAGAGGTGACTTTCCAGCCTGTATACCACTTATTCAATGGTCACTTCGAGAAAATCAAAGCCAATGTGCTGACCACAATGGAAGTGATTGGGACTCGGTTGAATAACCCGTAGTTGTGTGCTCATAAGAAAAATGTCTAGACCTCACGGTTAACAGGTTCTCTGTTGTCCAGTTGACACCTTCGGAGGCCAAATTTGTCGCTTACTTGTTCTCCAAGTCAGAAACGTCCTAAGTGATTACGTGATAAATTGCTGTTGATTTTACTCGCTTAACAACTATGGAAATATAAAATGTTGTCTAATTGGTCCGATGTTGAACATTCGAACACAGACTGTTCATCAAAACACCTCTACCACTGATATTGCTTTATCGGTGGTCAATTCGTTCACGTCGAATATTTGAAGGACCTTGATAGGATGGTTTCAGACAGCTCAAATGGTGTTTTTTATCCATCCACCTTCTTCTGAATGACTCATTATATCAGGCGGTCAAAAAACGATTATGCAGGGAAGTAAACGAGAAGCACCTGGTGTGATTGGGTTCGGAAGCAAAAACACTGAAAATTAGTCAGATTATCGCTTTTTTACTAGAAACAAAACATGTCGCAAATAAAAGAAGGTTTAGCTGATATCAACTGAACATCATTCAAAATGAATCGTAGCTTTTGCGTTCCGACAGATAGTTCCAATCAACCACTTCATTCAGCAACTGTGCTGAGTATTGATCCACTGGTATCTGAACGTTTAGTTGTCGTCGACTATGAGTAATTATCGAGTTCACCTATGTGGTTTACCATAGTAAAAGTGCGAATCAAACACTTATTACAACAATGATCATTAGAAATTTACATGTTCACTCGATGCAGTTTATTAGTCATCCATTATTGTCTAGTGTGTCTAGTGAACACTGTCCCGGAAATTTGAGAAACAAATGTAATTTGACGATACAATTGAAAATAGTGGGCATGTGATGTGTCTGGTCTTGCCTTTGGCCTTCGTGGCTACCGGGCTATTAATCTAGGACTCAATCTCCATAAGTCAGAGGAAAATAAGGTATTTTAGTCTATCCGATTAATGGTACACCTAACACTATCAGAGGACATAGAATATCCATCCGTTTCACAGACCATAGAACTGAAATTGCCACTGGAAAAAGATGCTCAATGGTATAACCTGATAAGGAAACTATCAGAAATATTCAATCTGGGCATCACTAAACTCGTGAAGCATGCCACTTTTCGTTATTAACCGCCGTTCCCTAAAATTTGTTTATTCTCTTAACTAGGTCACAGACACAAAGTCCTCCGACCATGTCGAAAGAACTTATGTGGACCCTATTCGATCGGCTAGACGTCAACAAAGACGGAAAAGTATCTCGGTCAGAACTAAAGGAAGGAATGAAGTCCCTGGGAGCAGATGGAAAAGTAGTCGAGGTCAGTGGTGCAGAAACAAACCTTATGGATTTATATGTGATTTTCTGACACAATATACATACATGAACGGCGACTTATATTGAAGTACTATCAGTCTTCATCAAGCATGAATAACTTACAATACACAAGCATTTTATCCCTATGGTCTGGAAAAAGAGAGTCGGTCATTCATTTCCAGAGAAGAATGCTACTCTAAAATAATGACGAAATCATAATTCTGGCAACGTGATAGCAGCAGCAGTGGCGACGTAGTGATGGTGGTCATACGGTTTGTTCGGGTCAATAGGTCAATTCACTACATGCTGCAAACGCCTGAGATTGAGTCTGACCCTCGTTTTTAAAACCGGGTCATGCGCTAACAGGCCTTAATCTTTAGACAAGTAGAGACATTTCTCTGAAACTAACGCATTATATGGACAGACTACTTTCTGGGCGTAACTTCTTTGCGAAGTAAGATTCATCAGTATTGTTTCGCCTTACTCATCTCTGTGGTTACCGCCGTATCGATCAAGTGGCTTACAGTCTTATTAGATCGGAATATGCAGTGTGAATCGAGAGTATCCGATGTTTTTATGAAGAAAAGCTGTATTGGGGGTATACCACTAACGCAAATTGGCAAAACTTAGACATTAGAGGCTGTTATACAATGATCCAGATTCCAGACACTCTACTGGCACGTTCATTAACTTCACCTAGCGACCAGTTGCACCACTCCCTTCGCGGCATCTAGGTAGAGGCTCATACTATACGCACTTGAGTTGCTTGAAATCTCCGGGATAAGGTATGGCTGGGTGGTCATACATGCAGTCACTCTGCGTCCCGAGTACAGATTATATTCTAAAAGCGTAGACTACCTCTCATCATCATCATTATCAACAGCAGCATAGGCAACAAAACACCAGTGGTTTTCATTGATGCTTAGGTTGTTCAGAAACACAGAAGGAAAAATAAATAAACAAATACAAACAAATAACTTTGTCTACATCCAAACACTTATCATCACGTGTCAACACCTAGCAAACAAACAACCGAGCTGCAGGTGAGAGTAAGGCGTCGTCCGAAAGACAGTTTCCTTACGGCTTTCACTGCCTCGCGTCATCAAATGCACTCACTTCACAGACAAATCGGCCATACAACGACAGCATTCACGCCATTAAGCACGATTGGACACCATCTCACCTAACGTCTGCAGCCACCGATTTCATGAGTCGTGAGATCCCCAGCCTGGGGAGCGAACCCGAACTATGGCGGCCAACATACTCCTGGACGACCTCATTTCTGTACACCAGGTCATCATTTATCCACCTCACAACTTACGGCAGTAGGCCACATCGTTGGCAAAGAATGCTCGGTGTGGCAGACGACTAGCTGGAACCCTTAATACATAATCTGACAATCTAATTCAGTGAACAAAAGGACTCGTTTGAAATTCACTGCCAAATACCAGCTTTTTAACCTCTTCGTTGCTTACTCGCTGGTGCTACCCGATACGAACGAATAAACGCAGAAATCAGTGGTCAAGTACTTGAAGACGGTTCACGTCTTCTACTCTGAATGGCCAAAGTTCGCTGCAGCAAAGTAACAAAGTCCTCACGGTGGTCTTACGTACGCGACCCTTAATCTTCACACACATAACTCCCTGTCGCCGCAGGTGTACCAGATCATTGAACAACGCCCTAGCCTTGGGGATGCGCACTTGTAATCCATTCCTTACACCACCATCCTCGCTGATTCAGTTTCCTAGCTACATAAACCCGTGAACAACCGCCACAACTTCATTATTTAACATCAAATGCATGTAATCACAGCAGTGTTACAGAACCACTCTGCAGTTTGATGTTGCAAAGCGCATCATGAAGTACTTAGCAGAACGCGAAATAGCCTCTAGCTCTATTTGTGCTGCTTGAAGATTGTCAGACAGTAACACCTTGTATAAACAAGATCAATCTTCCACCTGGCAGAAGGTCCACGCCGGCATCCTGTGGGTGTCGCCGACAGTCTTTTATTACTTTATCTATGACACAATTAAGCAGAATCGGTGAGAGGGAACGGCCTTGACGTGAGCCGCTGCTGGTGCTGGAACTGTCGGACAGTTGACCATAAATCCTAACCTGGTCTGAAGTATGGGGATAAGTCTCTGACAGTACGTTCACGCGCTTAGTCAGTAAATCCTCCTGCTTGAGTGATTCTAAAAGTGTGGATCGATCAACCGAACCGAACGCACCTCTATAGTAGAGAAATTTGGGGAGTTTTGGCTAGTGGTACACTTGACGCTGCCCCAGGCTTTGGTGGAGAGTAAAAACTTGATTAACACATCCCGTCCAAGACAAAACTTTGTCCGTCCTTCCCTAATATTTGCCTCTCAAGCTGCAGTGAATCGGCAAAGTACATTGGATGCTAGAACCCAATAAATTACTGGGGTAACTCCAGTTCCCCTATGGATTACGAAAGAGCCCCTGATATTTTGCTTGAATATGGGAACTATTGTCGGGTGACCCCAATACGGGTAGATGGTCTTCGTCGTCCAGACAAGTTGGAACAACTGAGTCAAAGCTTCTATTAACGCGCTCCCTACCTTCTTTCAAATGTGTGGGCTGTTGCGAACCTCATTTTTTAAAGGTGGTTTGAACTCAGCCGACCACGGTGCTACACTACAAGTTTGTGGCGGTAGCGCAGTAGAAGTAGGAGACAACCTGAAATAACTCTCAGAGTTCCGTCCGACGTTTCAAACTTCTGGACTTATTATAGACGACGGCTCCACTGAAAAACAGTCGCTTGTGATCAGTGGCACGGAGAAACTTGAAGAGTCTGCCGATGTTCTCTGAAGCAAAAGTGCTTCCAATTTCTCCAACTTTCTCTATTCATTATCATCATCATCATCATCATAGACAACAATACATCAGTGGTTCACACCAATGCGTAACTGCCACACAACCATGAAGAAAAAGCAATCCATATAGAAAAAGAGAGAGGGGAGGAAAAAAGAAGGGGACGGGAAGGGACCTAACTGCTGGAAATGACTACGGCTATATTCAAACATTCAGAATCAAGGTGTGTACACCCTGCAAACAAACAACCGAGCTGCAAGTGAGAGTGAGGCGTCATCAGCAAGACTGCTTCCTTACGGCTTTCACTGCCTCACGTAATTAAATGCACTCACTTCACAGACAACTCAGACAAACAACGACAACATTCACGCCACTGAGCTCGGTTAGCCGCCATCTTACCTAGAGTCTCCAACCGCCAACTCTGTGAGTCGCAAGGGCCCCAGCCCGGGAGACGAACACGACCCACAGTGGCCAACCCCTTGGTGAACGACTTCAGTTCCATACGCCAGGTCATTATCTGACCACCTCGCACCTTACACCAGTCGGTCACAGTGTCAGCGAACAGTGCTCGGTGTGGAAGACGACTAGCTCGCACCCTTAACACATGACCTAACCATCTAAGCCTGTGCAAACGTAGAGACTGGACAAAAGAACTCGTTTGTTAATCTCTACCAAACACCCGCTTCCTAACCTCCTCGTTACTTACGCGCTAGTGTCACCAGATACGAGCGATTGAACGCATACATCGGTGATCAAATACTTGAAGGCGGTTCACGTCTTCTACCCTGAATGGCCAGGTTTCGCTGCCGTAAAGTAATACGGCCCTCACCGTTGTCTTATATACACGACCTTTAAGCTTCAGGGACATACCCCTCTGTCGCCAGAGATGCCTCAAATTAGCGAATACCGCCCTAGCCTTAGAGATACG
>QNGE01000747.1:46828-151889 GCA_008508345.1 Paragonimus westermani
TCTACCGACCAGGGCACTACATAACAAGTTTGTGGCGGCAACGCGGTAGAAGTAGGAGGCCAGTTAAATTGACCCTCAAAGTGTTCCGCTCACCGCTCTAACCTTCTGGACTTAGTATATATGAATAAGCCATCTGTCTGGCTGATAACTTCACTGACAGACGGTCGCTTGGGACCAGTAGCAAAAGCCGTCTCCATCTCCTTAACTTTTCCCAATAACCAAGTCTCACGATCAGCATTTGGGCTACGTTTCAGTCTCCCACGGACATCTCTTTTACACTCGTTATATGAACTGCCAGGAGGGATGTTCCGTCTGGCTTCTAACAACTCCAGATATTTCTCCGAGATCCAATGTTTGATCATTCCATTTAACCCGTGCAGAGGCACATTATCAGAATTTGGGTCACGTTTCAGTTTCTTAAGGATATCACTCTTAAACTTTCTATGTGACCTGCCAGAAGGAATGTTCTCTTCGGCTTCTAGCAACTCCAGGGATTTCTCTGAGGTCCAGTGTTTGCTTAACCCATTAACCGCCGTGCCGCAAGCTAGAGTACCTGCCTCATGAATAGCCTGTAGGATTTAGATCCAGCAGCTATTAGAATTTTCGGGCTGAGAACTGATGAGGCAGTCCATGCTGTCGTTGGGGTCGGTGCCAAGTTAAAGCGAAAACTAAAGGACAATGTCCAACAGCATGATCTGATTCCAGGTGTTTGCTCCAGTATAAACGACAGTCGTGAATGGAGGCTCGCCACCAATAACTGACACTTATGTGGTCTGTCGGATACCGGGTCCTATTCAAAGTAATAGGGCGCCAGATATAACGATGACCCGCAGATCACTAGGGCAAATAGTTGCCACAGTGCTGCCACAATGTGTCTCATTATTCGACACTGTCATACACCGTAAATCACACATCACATCTCTCACCTAATAAAGAGACAGGTTAACATAAGCAAAATAAACAACGCGGCGATTCTGCGAAATTTTTTCCATCTCATCGTTCCTGAATGTTCTGAGCAACCTGTAACCCTACAATGATTATCTGAAACTGATTTCATATTTCAGTCTCTCATGAACTACTTGGATATGGATGAAGATGGCTTTATTTCCATGAGAGAATTCAGAGTGGCATTGTGTTTGAATTCGGAGAAAACTATTGAGTGAGTCGTGAGGGAATCCACCTAATACAATTGACCCAATTCCTAGAACTGCATTGTTCACGCTTCTGCATTTTTTGCCATTCACCTAACGGAAGAGTACCGCACAGCAAACGTAGGTCGGATTTACTCGACATGTAAAATCATCTCATTCGCACAACCTGACCGCCAATCAGATGCGATGTAAATACTCCGATGAGCCTTTTCGATTAACATTTCTTAAGTAGAAATCGTTCGCCTCGCAATGGCTATTACAGTGGTGTGAACTCTAAAAGCTTGACCAGAAGCACGTCAGAGTGTGTCAGCTTCTGTTTCCGATGTGTGCATGTACATAGACTTCAACATGTACTAAACACTACGGAAAGCGATGGTAACACTCCATGTGAGAAGTTGAAAGATAGATTGCTGATTCAAACAGAGCAGTTTTGCTTGATTAGTACCGGTTGCTGTTTATTAGACTTGTGTCCAAGAAGAAGCATCACAAAGACGGCATCTACCCGGGCCAGAAATTCGCGGATCATGTAAATGTTCAGTAAACTAGAAAAACTTGATCTGGAAAAACGAGTGTTCAGGTCGTCGTACACGTTAATTTCATACATTCTGCGCTTATCGTTAGTTCATCTCCAGTTGGACTCCAAATCACGTTTCCATATCACTTAAAATCAACTGCTTCTCACATACACATAAAAATGCGTAGCTCTTAGAGGAAATGGATGAAAATAGGGGTTGAAGACTGTCAAAACCATGTTTTCGGCCAACATATGGGCCGACGAAGGAGTGTAGATGGACGAATGACTGGCAACCCGCCTAGAACCTACTTAAAACGCCCGAAACTACTTAGACTGGTTGTGTGTGTTAGGAGTCAGAGAAAGCATTCATATTAGGAAACTTAGATTGCTTCGACTATTGAAAAGTGGCAGCGAACTTCCAAACGAAAAGCATATATTCAACCTGTTGATTGTTTCGACCCTAATTTTAAGCAGCATGGATTTCATCAGACAGTCATGGTTAAGATTACACATCAAAACATTCAAAATCTCAGGTTTGTACTCAAGTCATCTGATGTCGTTAGTATGGTAACCATTGTTACAAGCAGGAAAATGTTGATTTTGGACAAATTCTACAGAGTTGTATCGGTGTCAGACAAAAACCTGTTTCTCAAGCCAATTCTCAAACACCGAGCATTAAACTTGTGGAACGGTATCAACAATGAAAGTGGAAATGGTTGGGCGTATAATGTCTTCTTGGGTCTAGAAAGGGAATTAAGTAAATAAAATGGGATCCGCGGACCGTAAAAAGAAGTATTTTAAGAAGTGCTCAATTTTGAGGGGATGTATGGGACAGACTTGAGTGCAGTTGCATAAATGCCCATTAGTAACGGGATGATCAGCACAGTGAACATGTGAACCGTGAGGCCACACAGACTGTAGAAATCAGAAGCATTGACAGATTTTCAGGCCAACTAACAGCCAACATTTCATGACGTAGATAGAGCGTTAAGCACTGAGCTAATACAAGGCAGAAATGTCAAAATAGCACTTGCTATTGTGTAACTATATTCATACCACACTCTTCGAGCGTTTGTGATTGAACGGTGCAACATGTAAGCATTGTATGTGCAGGGTGATTTCAGTGTTCAAAGGGGTTTTGTATAATGAAGATACAAAAACACGGAGTGCTATTACTCCACACAACTTGTTATACTGGCCCTAGTACGAGTAATGCATACCAGATTTGGGGTCAAGTGAACGTAAGTTTTGGCCCGAGTCTCTAAAAATGGTCTCCAAACATCAGTTGGGTCCTATTTAAATGACGAATCCAGAAGAAAGTTCTAGATCTAAGGGTATATTCAGCATAATTTGGATAACAAAAGAAACTTTTCAAAAGCATCTTCTCAGCAATTTAGAAGTGAACACGTAGCCACCTGTTTTGATTGAGAGTGTGGGTTTCAAGTAAAGTGAGTTATGTCGAGGCAAGGCGTTGAGCATGTATGACCAGTTCAACTTTACAATACGCGTGGAACTCATTTGACTTACACGTTGTTTTTAGGTGTTTTAATTATCTAGACAACCAGAGATTTTATTGGTGGTCGGAAACCAAGTAAAGAAAGGATTAACCATTTGGAAAGCAAATATTTATTAGTTTGCTTACGTGAGCTAGAACCGCAGCAGAAAAGTTCCTAGAACCTAAGTGGTATGGAGTGAACGAGCTGTTTCAAATGAATAAGGATGCCTGTAAACTGATTACACTTTCCGTCAACAATACATCGCTAATTACATCCCAACCACTAAAGACTACACAGGGATAAAGTGACAGCCGATCTTTATCCCTTGATTCATCTTTCCAGTCGGTCGAGTGGAAGCTGTAACAAGAGGCTTCGAGATTCTAGTTGTTCATTTGTATAGGCCAACATGACGATAAAGTATGCATCCCAGAGACTATAATGTCCTGGCAAAGTAGCGTCAAGCTCACAGCCTTACAGCTTTACGAAATGCATTTAGGTCGATCAGACTAGGCACTGAAGATTGGACGACAGTGACCTGAATACACTAAAAGTGAGACCCGATTAGCCTTAGCTGATATACGAGAGATAAAAGCAACATGTGGGAAATGCCTTGAGTATTTCCGTTGTTGTTCTAACAATGATTATCAAGCAATATCCTGTTACAGAGTCCTATCCGGTATAATGACATCATACAGATACACTACGTGATACGTCCGTGATCCTCACTGGTCACTGTACGTTCTACTTGTCTGGATGACATTTCTGTTCATCAAGTCACCTTAGTTTTACTTTTTTTGACGTTGTTTCACAACGATCCGTGTTAACAACAGGTGTCTCTTAGATGATGAATTGACAAGTATACAGAATGTAACTAGCAGAATTTGTATGTATGTTGAGAAAAGCCATCATCTTGAAAATGAAGATGGAAAAATTGATTAGGTACAATGGTGATAATAGGCAAGTCTGGTAAGCAGCAAAGTGGAGTAGTCAGCTCATTCAAAACAAGCAGGGATGGTTCGAGCGTTCAATATCCACCATACACTTCACAATAATTTGTTGTTACATATATTTGGCCTGTCGTTTTGTGTGACGAATTAGACTGCGCATTAAACTTGTTTACACCAAGTCAGGGTAGATGAACACAGTCCGACTGGGGTTACCAGTTTTCACTGGGCGCGACCACAAAGGATTGAAATCACGATGATCACCTTGTCTATCCACTTTTGTACCTGTGCGAAACCAGCTCTCAGAGATGGTCTGAATGAGGTTCGCACATGCAAACCATCATCATGTGAACCGAAACGTCTGCCAGCTAGGACATGGATCTCCTGAGCATCGTTTGCCGAACGGTGAAATAAAAAGCAGTAAACTTATTCCCTTCGAGTAGTCTTCGCCCCAAATCACGTAAACAATACCATGCCGATACTCAATTCAAAAGAGCGAATAATATATAGGATAATTTATTTACGAAAGTAAGTCGGCTATTAATGTCATAAAATGGAGCGGAGAATTTACAAAGGGTTTTTACAGTGTATCTTACGGACACATTTCATTCTATCTCATCAGCAGTCTGACGGATTTACGGTTGAAACTCACAGGTGAAAAATTTAGCCGGCTTTGTAAAGCCACCTGCCACAATCAAACACGTAATTAAGAAACACGCATTAATGTGCATTAGTCAGCAAGACAATCTGATGTGGCTGAATTTGCCACTTTGTGTGTTAAATCTGATTTTCACTTCATAATGGCAACTGCTTCCTCGAACCAAGGAAGCATTTGGTTGTTTGCCGTGTAGTATGTTCCAAATGCTTACACTGCACTTAACTAAGATTGAGACGAAAACTTGTGATGACTGGTCGATGACGCTGAATCCTCACGATGGTTTCATGGCTTTTCGAACTTTAAGTAAACGTGAGGCAAGCGTTTGGAACCTTCTACGTAACAGACGGTGAGAGGCTTCTTTGAGTTGTGATGGTAGTAGGTAGTAACAAGTGGGAACCACGCATCCGCATACAGGATTTGCGCACCAGCACAGACTGCCTTGGAACCTGCAACATATTAACGCGCGCGTGCTTTTGCGTGTCTGTAGATAGATTTTGTTCAGCTGTTATATACAGGCTGTTGTATACAATCATTTAGTCTAGAGAGGTTACCTGACAACACACAGTTAATGCAATAGGTTGTTTGCACACCAAACGTGGGCCACCGTTAGTATTCAGGCTTCAAGGGCTCGGCAGATCAGAGTAAATGAAAGGCACACATCTCGCAGTATTTATCTACTGCATTTGCTGATTTAATTTATTCCACTAGAAAGATATATATATATACGATTCATTTACGTAATCTAGTGAGTACGAAATGAACAAAGCCAAATAAAGGCAACAGGACCTTTTGCTGAATAAACACAGACTATAAATAAAGATCACGATTTCTTCACACAAATATGATTTCTCTTGTTCTACATGTAACTCACCAGCATTTTACAGTTACACATTTCTGATGAGTAGTCGGGGATTTGGTTTATTTTCAAGTTGACCATCACTCACATTTGATCGCAGCCTTCGCATTCAGATAGACTNCCTATGTGATCAATTGTTTCTTTTTGTGCAGTGTTCCCTTCTAACAGAAATGTTTTAATTTTGCTGCTTTTTCACAGCTGGCAGCAACTATTCGATGCTCTCGATAGTGATCATTCGGGCGACATTACAGTAAGCGAATTAAAACGGGTTTTTGACCGCATCGGAATACCTATGCTGAATTCAGGAATAATGCGATGGATCAGCGAATACGACCGAAACAAAGATGGCAAATTGAACTATCAGGAGTTTTTGGCATTTGTCAGTAAAAATAACAAAAGAGCGAAATAACCAAACAGATACATATTTTCTGAATATAGTTTTCAGCCACTTCTATGTTCTTTTATTCTGAATAACTCTCTGTATAGACTGATTGCGGTTTAGTGTTTTTCAACAGTGTGTTTCAATGTGACATCAAAACAAAAGCTTACTAGTTTACTGGCTCTAAGCTGGAAGTCGGCTTTGTCATTGCGACCATTACTTGTTATCGCTCAGGGGTTGGTTTTTTAGCCGCAATTACGGTGAGCAATGTTTAGCTGAACTTAGGCCGTGGTTTCGTAGGTGGTGTGCATTATGACGTGTCATCGACCAAGCGCTTCGGTTGCCATAATTTTAGTGGTACGGACATGGTGCTGCTTTGAGGGTCAGGTGCAAAATTTAACTCCACACTTACTGCTTGCCAAATGGCTACAAATGGTGCAACAGCCGCAAAGCTGAAGTGAGGATGGACCACTGAGGCGGAATTAGTAAATGGCGTGTCGGACGGGCTGGCCTACGTGGACCTGTCACACAGCGGATGCATCGTGATTTTTGGGGAAATTTGGTTATATCGAATCATCGGAGTGATTACAGACGACACATTGGGCTCTAGGTTCTCGGATAATCTCACAGAAATTGTGGGCAGGAAAAGTTCATATCCTACTCATCCTGCTTAGCTTCAAAGGATGGCATCAAGTGCGCGGCCCGCAAGGAATGTGGGTGCAGATTGCGGACCTGTTAACAGCAGTAAACATCAATCATCGCTTCCAGTCAAAAAACGAAAAGTGGCACAGCTCGTGCTGTCTATTCGCTGCACAGTTACATACGTGCGGTCGATTCTTGGCGTGCACCGCTTGACTGATCCAGTCTTCGATCAAGCAATTTTTACGCAAAACTCTTGTACCTGCCAATAAACCGCTTTACTGGACACTCCAAACCGATTTTCAAACAAAACCGGACAAAATATGATCAATCTACTTAACATGAATTTGCTGTAGGACAACTTGAACTCCCCTAGGGAACTTCATCACGCGATGAGAAAATTCGTACTCTGTAGCATGAGAACATCATATACAGGCAGTATTAGAATTGAACGTTCTTATGATACATGTTTGTAGACTAATGATGACGTGATCCAAAAAGATTAACTGAACCACACTCAGTTAACCAGACAAAAGCAAATATGTGGATTGGTTTACTATCACTGCATCGCACGGATGTCCGCTGCCATCTTTGGATCCCCACGCTCCGGCCTCCGTACGCGTGCTATTCCGTGCAACATCCAGCCCCAGATTTGTGCCTTACCAGTCCGCCTTCCACCTTGTGAGCGATCACAACACCAGGCCCTTTCATGGTTGGTATATTGTACTGGATGGACCTGTGCTGAGCCGAGCGCAGTTTTGACTGGTCGAATGGGCGGTATTCAACAAAGTTCACACAACCAATTGATGCTGAGAAATAAGCTAAAACAGTAGCTGTAAACCACTTCATTGTCTCGGGAGAGCGAAAACCCATGCGGAAATGCACTGAGTCGCAAACGAGTCATGCTGTTTTTAGGTCAGGACCGTACCGGCTAACTTGAGGCCAGAAGACGTCCGATTGTCCGTCTACTAGCTTCGGCGTCTTGCTGAATGAAGAGGGGGGGAGGGAACAAATCTCTAAAGAATCTCGGCTAACGGATTTTTAGACAGAGAGTCAAAAAAGTTCCTTCAACTATATCAAGGGGAAATTCACGTTTCACTGTCTCAGTGACTTAGACGCCGCTTTGTAGTTGGCTGTACATTTGGAGAAGTTAGAGACAACAAGTAACCAACCGGTTCAGCGTTGCGTCATGACACCAGCGTCCAATATTTGTTTAGGCAGCTCAGTGTAAATTTGAGCGAAATGCCTTGTCCGAGTCACTTGTGGTACAGTCATCATCAAGAATGGCAATAGCCACCCAATGGTAGATTTAATTCTACGAAACTAATCACCAGACCGTTGAAAGGTACACTGATCAGATGGGTCTCGTGACCCCGTTTGTAGTCTCTCTCTCTCTCTCACACGTACAGTTCTCAGGCACTAACTCTGCTTAAGTTGGGGACCAAAATATTTAGGTCAGAAACTGTTGGTTTCTCAGACACCAGGGCGTCTCTGAGCTACATCTACACTTATTCTACGGACGGAACTCATGTCAACTTATCTCCACAGCTAACGCAGCCGAAATGTTGAAAAAAAGCTGGGATATTGCAATTGTTATAACTGTCGAGCGACGAAAACAGCATAGTCTAGGCAGGAGTACAAACCTTCCGTCTCGCATCGTGGTTACGATGGGTTTGCTGGGCCACCTGAACCATGAGTTAGATTTCACAACTTCCATCTAAAGCCTCCATCCAGTAAGAATCAAATACCATCCCATTAAAAACCTTGTCGGAGATTGACACATATCTCCATAACCTAACATCCCTGGAAATGAATCACAAAATCGTTGAGATTAGCCGAATGAGTGGAGTTGATGAAAACTTTCTTAGCAACCTATGTGGTAAAAAATCAGCTGGAAGGGACAGAATTTGGATTACACG
Source organism: Paragonimus westermani (assembly GCA_008508345.1). Taxonomy (NCBI): domain Eukaryota; kingdom Metazoa; phylum Platyhelminthes; class Trematoda; order Plagiorchiida; family Troglotrematidae; genus Paragonimus; species Paragonimus westermani. Next base: position 55,385 of record QNGE01000747.1, read on the forward strand.
GCTGTTTTAAGGTATGGAGAGGATACAAAAAGCGACATCTCCTCGAAGCATACTTGCACATCTCCGAAGTGAATTAAGTAAAAAGTTCGGTAGCTCGCGGCAAAATAGTACTATTCATTGAACTGCCACAAGTTTGGGCACAAAGTGAATGTCAGCCACCTTTTATTATGTGTCAATCACAAGAAAAACAATCAGATATTCCGTTTTCAATGCGAAAAATTGACGATCACTTCGATTAAATCAGCGGGCCACACATTCCAGAAAGTCACATCAGGCATCAGACTATTGGTAGCCGGAAGGCAAAGTTAGCAGTCAGTTCAAGGCTGTCTTCTAATCACCAAATGAATTTGTTGGTGTTCTTTAAACTGCCAATTCCACCAGCGACATCCGGATGTTTATTACAAAAAGTAGAACTTTATGGGATAAACAAAATGTGCTTAGCATCTGTCGATGGTGCAATAGCTCACGGGAGATCCGAACAGGCTCAGTACCTAACCGTCTGGCTAAAGCTGGTTTGGAACTAAAACTGTTACTGGGCTATCTAATTTGTGTGCCAGATGCTCGTTCACATCGGAGGAGGACAAAATAGTTAACTATAGTTTCTTCAAAAGAACATGGATACGTTGTTGGATCTGCGTTTTATCACCGTTGCTTCACCGATGAGTTTGCTTGTATTTACACCTGTTTAACCAGATCACCAGAAAAGTGTCATGAATTCATGTGGACGAATAAATACAACGAGGTTCTGAAATTACCACAAAAATCTCTGTGTTCCGCACCGTTGACAGCTTTCCAATAAACGTTGCCACTCATTGAGGTATTTGTCTTGGACACTGAGGCAGGTAGCACCGCAATCGGAGCAATGCTGTCTCCGCAAGGGCAACCCGGTAAGGAAGTAGTGGTAACTTATATTAGATTGTAGTTCTAGGGTATGCGCGCGAATATTGATGTACGAAAACGAAAGCAATGCCAATCTTGTTATTATTAGTGTACTACCATCCGAACAGAAATTTCTCTGTGGGCGCAAACTGTCTCGACTTGGTTTCAAAACTTCGAAAACAAATGAAAAGCTTTCAGGGTGGCTGGAAATCTCACATGTGTCGGATTTCGAATGTAAGTTTTGATCAGGTAAACAACGTACCTATACTGACATCCGAACACGGTCATAGTGATTATCCACTCCCTATTCTGCAACTGGTAGGACTGACCAACCTGCAGGATGCGGAATCTGGTATTTAACGGAGCGCTCAGACATCAGATCTGAAAACTTTACTTATTTGTGAGGGGTGCGGGTGTAGTGAAACCAGACGAACAATAAAAACGGAGCCTAAAAGCTGTGAATCCCGATGCTTTTTGACGTTATGGGGACACTTCAGGATAATAAATGGAAGTTTGTTTAATTCGGTCGAAAATACCCATTGAAGCCATGAGAACGACAGAGTAGCTAATTACAACACAATCAGTATAAAAAAGTGACTAGTGTGAGTCAGGAAAACGGTCAATCTAGGTTATGGACGACGTGTTTGTTATCACTTGCGTGATCACTCTACCAAGTGCCAAGGAATCGATCAAAAATGGTGAGATTTCGAATGTTGACCGTTGCCGAAGCCATCAGCATCCGATTGCGCAACCCTGACCTCTGCGCCCAGAAAAAGTTCGTGCGGACACGTAACCACCCATGGCCCACAATCAGTCAAGCCCATGATTTGGAAGTATGTTCATTCATTATGGATCTATCTACTTGAAGAAGATCGAAATTCTTCAAACTATGAAACATGAAGCGTTAGCTAATTTATACTGAGAACATGGTGATCTAACACTGAAGATTTCAATGTGACTGCGTTACCACGATTCTGTTGGTCCTACTGATATATAGATGCCATGTGAGGGTGTTCAGCATCATCGCTGATTACCAATGTTGGCAACTCTAACGAGTTGTTTGGTGTGCACATTACAGGACGGAAGTCTCTGATATATCAGTAGAATAGGTATATCAGAGTTTCGGCGAGTCACTTTGTTAAATGATGCGAATTAGCCCTACCAACAGAGATGTCTAGAACAACTGTAGCAACAATCAATGTAGATCACTAGACAACACGAAATACAGCTTGTTACTCAAAAGGAAACCGGAAGTGGGATGAACACACCGGTCGCCCATGGGCTTTCTTGTAGCTTCCATAGGTCGGATGTAACCTGACCATCCCACGGTGCATGTGTACAAACTGCGGCGAGGGGCGTGTAGTGCGGTAGTCTAGAAGTAAAGCTGGCGTCATACAGTCGACTGTCAACCACCCTGCAAATGTACATACGGAGTACGTAACCAACTTACTAGATACCTTTTCACATCACGTCATATACTTATCCGCAAGCGGCGTTAGCACAAGTATCAGAAGGACTGTTATATAAAGAAGGTACTTAGAGCCTCCATAAATTTGATGAAATTGTGTGTCTGCACATTACGGTTTCGAGTCCGGTAATAACTTGATAATAACTTACGTACTAGTGTGAAAAGTGTATGCTTAGATGGCCTCACTTTCCGAGTGGTAAGAGACATACGTGCGAGAAACGCCACACTCAGATTACCTCTGACTTATTCACTTTCCCAATCGAACTATGCTTTGTGCGATGTGAGTGTTTGTTATGCCTATCGATCACAAACAACCTCAAATCAAAGGTCGGCAGGGTCAGCCAATAAGACCAAGTGGCAACACGCAAATTTTCTCAACACATTAGTTTTTAAACTGAACACCACTAACATTCGACTGAAGCGTTCGCATTCACATAGGCTTTCCAGCCAACCTCCCAAAGAAAATAACACTAGATTAAGGTTTCGCCGTAGGTAGCTCAGGCCACCATTTTTACGTATACCTCCGGCGACCCGGATGGGAACTCCGGCTATGATTTAGTGAGGCAACCGCGTTGGTCACTGTGCCACTGATTTCACAATCGGCATGATCGAATTTTCATATTGGAAAGCGCAGCTCCATTCGCCTGTGAGTATTGATCAGATTGTTCAGTTGGCTTAGGGGGCGATACAGTAACTGGCCTGTCAACTCTGATGGATAACTTTGCGTTTGGGACTTCCGAGACAGGTTTAGTAGAATCGGAGATTTCGACCTCTAAGCTTGACTGCTGGAAGTCAGTTCCTTGACTGATACTATTACAAGTTTTCGTTGTTATATCCAAACGTCGTATTAGATAATTCATTTCAAAAGTTGAATACTAGTCTCAAGAACTCTTAGAAGTTAGCAAGATACTCAAAGCATCAGATTTACAAATGTCTACTCCAGAGATGTAGGAAATCTGGTGTTTGTAATCGCATAACAGTCTCCAGCTCTAAGTTCTAATAAAGAACATTTGTTATGTGCCTTAATCCTCATCCAGCAATCACAGTAATAGTTCATAATTGGTTTGAATTTCAGAAACTGGTCCAAAGGTGTTAATGAAACCGCTAGGTTACTAAAATCATGGACAATATTTCCTTAACAGCTGTGGACAAAATTTCCCTGCTGTCTGTAAAACACGTGATGTAAGCGCTGCAGGACTAATGGGCATTTTGACCACACAAAATTGCGCCCATTGCTCACGGAGGCGGGTCATATTGGCGAACGAGTAGCTTTCACTGGTTATAACTCAGCATCACTGGTGATGACGCGATGGCCGTTTACACACTACAAAATGCAACTTGTTGAGTTTCGCAAAATCGCCGCACATTAGTATGTGGTAAACTGGTAACTGGGGTGCATTCAGACGACGTTTTCGTTAAGAAACGGGGATAGCGACGTGATACCACCAAAACAGAACGGAGTTGTTCAGCATACTTGGGTTTGGAGACTTCTAATATGGGCCTAATTTTGTTAGGCGGAGCATACAACTCATGTTTATCAAGCCGATAGCCAAGATGACATACGAACTAGGAAAAGTATTGCAATCTTTACTCCCTCGTTTAGATCTGCTTCGTGATAGTCGTTTGAGTAAAACAGTCGGAATTTGCGGATGATCAGAAACAATACGCTCGTAGTTCGTTCACCCTCTAAGTCAGTATATCTGAACAGCATACCACTCACAAGACTGGTATTAATCCTTTAGAAGTCATCGGGAACATAGTTTATGTTAAAAAACAAAAGAAATTCTTGAAGTAGGTACATGGGGGTCGTGTTCGCAATGATGGCGTGAGACTGTTCGTCCAATTAACCACGGAAGAAGGAATAACTCTAGTCCAGTTTCGTAAACTGTCCAGCGCCTGCCAAAGTTGTGTACAGACCCTTTACACAAGGCGAACAGTATTTGTCTAGAACGGAGGAACACTTAATAGTAAGCTTGTGATTGCTGCAAGTGCGAATTCGGCAGAAGAAATGGCGTTTCCCGTTTGGAATGCTGTGGCTGATAACTCGTATCTTTCTTCTCCTCTCTTAGGCCTCAGAATACATAAGTTTGAAAATTTCGGTCAGAACTGATCGCGTAATTGTATGGTTGTTTAGACGTCCTTCAGAATTCTCAGCCTCTTTCGAAAATTTTACAGAAACGACCTGGAATTTCCTCCAATCCCAGGTGTCAGATACTGTGTGCACAACGGCACAACAGTGGGAAACGGTTTTAGTCAACACCTTTTTAACATATTCTCTTTTCTTTTCCGGTCTTACATATACTGGGATTTTGTTTAATTTTCCGACATATTGCACTCACATCATACACTTGTTAGGCCCCGCAATGGTTTCGTCAGTGTACTTCCGAGGAGCGAAACTACACGGTAATAATCGTGATAGCATTTCGACAGCATTCGTAGTGTCAGTCGTCATGCGGATTCCTATGACCAAACCTACCTACCATATGCTCTTCAATATTGGTTTTCATGGCACAACGTACGAGACCTTGTTTAAAAACTCTATCCATATACATCGTATCCAGCTCGGGTTCGTTTTCTCCGGACCGATCAATAACACTGGTGGCTGTTAGTAGCCTACAAATGGACTCACCTAATGAGGCTATTCGATCCAAGTATTACATGTTATCACAATTTCAGTAAACAATGCTGCTGTGTTTTTGTTGTGATGTACAGCCACTTTGAGTACCGATGCTTTGGTCACTTCCTGAACACCTTCGATTAGCAGCCTCATTGTAGAAGCTTGCAACCGCTGATTAAAATGATCTCGAGGATCAGCGATTGAATAAGTCACAGCCAGGGAGAGTTTGGTAAAGAGGTTTCTTGTGCACAATTTCATCCTACATTGTAATAATCAAACGCCGGAGTGGCACGGATTCTACATTTTTTTTCGGGCAAATTTCGTTATATCGACTATCAGATGTGGACTAATGTGTATATGAAACTAACTCGTGAAAACACTCTCCTAGATCCTGTATTAGTTTAAAACACAGTATTTAGCATTGATTACCTCCTATTGGGCATCTCATAATGAATTGAAAGTCCCAAGTGTACTGGTAGTACTAGATGACTGTTCGATATGAATAGCACCACAATGTCTTGATCTTTGTCCACTTGTAACAGATGCCACGACGGTATTCGCTAATTCGGAACATCTCTGACGACAGAGAGGTATATATCTGAAGCTCGAAGGTCACGTATGTGAGACAACGGTGAGGGCCGTATTACTTTACGGCAGCGAAACCTGACCGCTCAGAGAAGAAGACGTAAACCGTCTTCAAGTATTTGATCACCGATGTCTGCGTTCAATCGCTCGTATCTGGTGACACTAGCGCGTAAGTAACGAGGAGGTTAGGAAGCGGGTGTTTGGTAGTGATTGTCAGACGAGTTCTCTTGTCCAATCTCTACGTTTACACAGGCTTAGATGGTTAGGTCATGTATTAAGAATGCCAGTTAGTCGTCTTNGTGTGGCAGTTACTCATTAGTGTGAACCACTGATGTATTGTTGTCTATGATGATGATGAGGCAAACCACCCTGAAAGTGACACTGCAGGGTTCAAATCACGGAGTAATTCCATACAGTCCGTGGAAAGTACTCCTCCATCTGTTTCGAGCAATATCAAAACTTTTCGTAGAAGGCGGTCGAAGCTGTGGAGGTAAATTTCTGGTATCAATCATTTTACACTTCGTCTCAATAAAACGACTTTGCTGTTTATCAGATAACTAGAAAAGGCGTACGCTCATCTGGGCACAATATCCGAGCCGTAGGAAATACACGTGTGGCGAAAACCGTGTTTATTTTGAGTCATACATGTACGATTCACCTGTCAGACTACTCATCGCTCAAAGTGGGTGTGTCTTGTGCCTATCGATCAAAAACATTGTCAAATCAAAACACAGTTAAATCATTCGACGGTCAGTCGCGCACATGACGTCTGGAGACTCCAAGGGAAACGCATAATGAAAACACTGTACACAGTTAACTGATATTCTCGGAGAAAGGCTGCAATTCGAAAGTGGTTTGTGTGACATTATCATAGGTCCCGAATTCGGAATAAATTTCGAAGCATCTGGTGGTTGAGAAGTTAGGTAAACTTCGGAAAATGTTTCATGGATAAGAGAGTTGCATAGTATGTGGTCGAGGTTAAGTAAGCTCTCAAGGATTAAATCTTTGTTGACCGTTCCACCAAACGTTGTGAGTAAAGATCTCTTACCATCGGATAGTCAGGCGACCATAGGAGACAGTTGCTCATGGATGTAACCTTACTGATGAGTAGTACGGAATTTTTGATTTTATACATTGAACACCACCCGCAATTGACCGCAGCTGTATTCCTCCCATTATTACAATTTTTCTACTATCACGTGTTGTGTCGAGTACCTCTAAATGTAAACTCCGTCACCTAGTCTGTCTGCTTTTCGCAAACGCACGGTCTCGCTTATATTCATATTGGAGCTTCAATAAGCGCAATCCCTAATGCTTCATCTGGTTGAACAAAATGACACGATGGGATGTGCCGTTTACACCATCGATTCAAATCCAGCAGGAGCCTAGGTTTTTGCACTTGATCCACCTATAAACTTAACAAAGCGTCTTTTGCAAGTACTTATTTCACGTGATTACGGGTTGCGTCACTTAACGGAATAAGTTAAGCGATAGAACTCCCACTCAAGCTGCTTACATTGTTCACAGCACGTCTTTCTATGTACCCTTACCAAACCAGTCCAGTGGCAGCAACGCGCCAACTGCTTACTTCTATCCAACTGTCCAAAACGATCGGTGCATTTGTTTTGACCACAACCCTTATTATAATCCAAAATTCTGTAGGTTATAAGTCGTCCGATAATGTGTAAGAAATCTCGCAGTCAAAACATCAGCAAAAATGAAATAACTCCTCTCTAAAGGTGTGATTCCGAACAGCGGTTGAATCCACCACTGTTCTATTGCCAAAATGTCTGTGATATTTGTATTTTGGGAAGAACCGTTCCAACGCTTGAGGTTTTTAGTGCACGTTTTCATCACTGTTAGGGAGTGTGACAACAATTTGTGATGCTCACTTCTGGTAATCTATGCAAAGCTTGGTTCAATTTGCCCGGCCATTTCGGTTAAGCTTGTCGAAACACTGTTATGTAACACACCCGCTAGTTGTGGTATTTTGGTTTGCGAGTGTGTAAGTCGTGTGAATGGTTTGAATTTCTCCCACGGTTTTCCATTTACTTCAATCTATCAGATTGGTGTCGTATACCCCATCCTCTGGAGAATACTCTTCTCTTAAGTGAGATGTGTGATCAAACCGGTTACTACTTGTGTCCACAATTGGTGGCTGGAAGGTGAATAGTACTTAAACAGTGGTGAAACAAGTTGGACACATTGATGTCACGAACGCGTCAGTTCTGTTTTATTCTGTCGTTAGACATAGGTATAAAAATTGTTCACTGGAAGACACATAAACACACAACTGTGTTCAGTCAATTCTTAATTCCTAATGGCACAACTCTACAACTGCAAATTCACTCCTGGCTAGGTAAAGTGGTTAAGACTCAAATGCAATGCATTTCCAGATGATGCAGAGTTAAAAAGCAATTCGGATAGGAAACAGGAGAGCGTGCTGTGACAACTCGGTTCAAATAACTTACACTGTGATATACTGTCACAAGTAAGTGTTTAGCGAATTAAAACTATGCGAGAATCGTAGAGCTTGTTTCAGTTTAAAGGGAGCGCGGATGAGTAAGCTTGGACAAACCATGAGTACGACACTTCCTAAGGTCCAATGTGGTCGGACGATCGGTACGGATAATAATTCTAAGAAGTCCAGACCTAGACCAGTGACTGATTGAGGTTTTTACTATGCACAGTGAACCTTGCTCCAAACGAAAGAATGCGGATAGCAAGCTGGAATCGGCAATTTCAAAAGTCGACTAACCAGCAACTACGTCCACTCTATTGCTCATATGGTCGCATTCTAATAAAACGTTTCACTTGAGTCACTCACCCAGTTCCTCCTTTTGAGGTGATTACATATCAGCATTTGATGTGCTAATGTTTTCAACCCGGACCACTGAGGGTCTGAACTTTTGAGTAGTCAAGGGAAGTTGGTAGAGTTAATACTGTGTCTACCCTCGAGGTGATCTGTCATTGTGAGCAGTGCTTGCAAGCTGTGCATTTACACGTGGCTTAGCTCTTGTGTGTAATGTGAATGTGTCAGCACAGTTGTCTCGTAAGAGCTTGGTGGGAGTTCTAGTCTTGACTGTGACAAGGGTGTGCACCACTAGCAGGCTGAGATAACAGCAGCGAAACTCGAGTTTGGTGATTTTTCTCTAAAGGGACCGACTGGTAAGTTTGTTATGTACAATTTGCATTAGGCGTAACCTCGTACCACTTATTAAGTTTTAGGAATTTTGGGATTCCGAATCGCCAGGAGTTGATGTTTTTTTGGACGTTTATGGTCAGCTTAATGAACAGAAACAAAGTTTATCAAACAAGCTGATTGTGGATTATACCTTATCAAGCCACAATTCGGTATCTCACGGCTTCCGGCTGAATGCGTTGACTCAATAAACCCAACCGTTTGCACACGGCTGCCCTTTGTCCAGGTCTTGTGGTTGTTTTGACCCAAAAACCACACTATGGTCGATTAGTCTTCCACTTGCGTCATAATTGCTATCTAAATATATCAAGGGTTTGTCTGCAATCGTATCTATGACGTAGTTGAACCCATTGGATCCTGTTTATTGTTTCTTTTCGTTTCACTCTGACAATATTGTTTCATATGAAAGTTGTGTATTCGGCCTGCTGATGAGAACCGAAGATCAGTTGTTCGCTGCATCGTGCTTCCGACAGTTGCTCTGGCGATTTTTGTCCAGATACGGGAACAGTTGGGATTATGAACTTCGCTGCTGCGACTAAGTACGTGATTTAACAGGTTTTCAATGACCAGTATTCTGCCGAACTGTCATTGGTATCACCATCCCGATTTTATCAACCCCAATCATCTTTAACCTTTTGTAAACGCCACTCAGTCACTTCAAACGGAACATAAACACGAATCTGTATGTTTAGCCACCTGCTCACGGTAATCCGACAAACCAGGTGTTCATGATTTTCTGCTTATTTCCTCGTGAGAAGAGATCCTATAAGACCTAACTGCTCAGTGTTACGAATTATCGTGGCCTGTCCTCTACATCCCAGTAGTTGGTTGAACAAATCCCGTAAATATGTTCGATGTCTCCCCCAAATCAGTGGAAAGTTAAGGAGATGGTCTATACTGTGGTTACGTCAGTACAGATGACTTTTCTACTTCCTGACGAATTGACGGAAGTTTGGTTAATTTCAAAATAAACATCACACACTTGATTGCACCCATCACATTCGGATAGATATTCGGCCAACCATTTTCGAAAAGAACCACGAGACTCGAGTTGCATCCTTATTATAACTCATCAATAGTCTGACCAGAATTAGAACTCAGGGCTCGCATTCATGAGGCAGTTGTTTTGACCACCACCCCATTGACCTCAGATTAGGCAGAGCGTTGAATTTGTCAACAGGGATAAAACAGACTCCGACGGTTTGCATATATGGCACTTAATAATTTCGCACGATTTGCACAACAACAGTATACAAACAATTGCCACCATCGAACAATATGACTGGAACAGAGTAAGTGTATTAACGTCGAAGTGGATCCAGCCCATATGCCGTCACACAAGTTCGTCTCTGAGACTGGGACTAGTATGCCGTCAACACTGGTAGTCAAAGGGCAACTGGGGCTAAGACAGATGACCAGTATGGTGAAGCAGACTGCACGTAAGATGTCCATGTTGAGGCTTAGTCAGGCAACCATTTTCCCATTCGAAGCGTCTAAGTGCGAAGCCATATGACGAATCTGGTAGCATATACCTAACCGATCGCGAAACCATAGCCACTACCTCATTATTCGGCGACATCACCATCATCATAGACAGCAATACATCAGTGGTTTACACTAAAGCTTAACTACCACACATGTTACCCCGCTTGTCATGACCGCAAACGCACTGTTGTGTAAAACCTCGGTATTCGGATATGAGGTCACTCCAAGTCGAGGGTCGTGGGCAGATGGGGCTCGTGGTCCCGTCGGTGTGATTAACCTGCTGTTTAGATGCTAAGGTTTCTCTGTTTGATCCCTTGCTGGGCTGGTTCTGTGATCGTGACAGGCCTTGCAAATCAAGCGTGGGCACGCCACCTCACAAGTCACGTTTTCACCTGTGAGCCTTCATCGTCGTAACAGCACCAGTCAGAACAGTTCCAAAATATCGGCGGCTCCAGTCAGCGAGTGGCAATTCAATAGCCGTAACAGGACGCACACCTGACGTGCGATAATCTCAAAGAAAGACTGTAGAATTAAGTCAGATTGAGGATATATGGTCACTGCCGTGGACGTATTTCATAAGTGATCGATTGTTGACATCGGTTGACAGTATGGTTTGTTGCTGCTCAGTAATCTGTTTTCTTCTGAAGCAGGGTTCATTGCAGCTTGGTTGTCCACTTGCTACTGTTCATTCCACAGTTTATCACTCAGTATGAGGACACCAATGTAAGCTGACTTTGCCACATTCCACCATCTTCTGCGCTAATTCTGGAATTCCATAACGTACAAAACCGCACAATGATCACATCTATAGAGGTAAAATTGCTGGTGTGAGGACAAGGACGCCACTGTGCATAAAATATTAGTACTAATGTACAGATACCTTGAAACTAATTGATCGCCTCTTTCACTTTGACGGATGAATTTGGCTTTGGAATAGCAAAGACTACAGTACAAGTAGTAGTAAGGCAAATCAGTGTCGGAAAACTGTTTGGTTTTTCGTCGATACCGTATCTAAAGGATAGTCCATCCAAATGAATTTTTGTGAAGCGTTAAGGTGAAAAGTGTGATGGAAAAGGTTTCCGGATAATTTCATCTTAAATGTATCGATTTAGTCCATTTTTCGACTGTGTGATTGATGTATGTTGTTTCCGCAAGTAACGAATTGGAGTTTGCAATAGGCAACTATGGATTTCTTTGGTGTTGTTGCTCATTGCCATGTGAGCAAAAGGTGAGAGTTAAGATGTGACACAATTCACGAAAGGATGTGTTGTGGACAGTTGACAGATTTTTGGATGTACAATTTGGGACTCATTTCAGAGCACGTGGTGAGATGTTTTGATTGCAGTTAGCCACTATGCTTTCGTATCAAGATGAGATATGAAAAATCACTTAACACCGAGGAGTCTACGTAGAACACCATGACTCCTAGGTTCAACAGTGGTTTTAGGTTATGAAGGTACTTCTGCTGTTATAGATTCTTGTGCTTTTTGTGATGGGTTCCACGTATTGACCTGTGTGTTTGTGTTAATTGTGATTGTGTGTGCAGAGTGGAGTCCAGACTATGAATAATCCGACACGGTCGTCTTAACGATTGCTTCGCTTTCGTCTTTATTTTCAGCGAGATTTGGGGCCACAGTCACTAAACTTGATCGCGATGAATCAGTTTGATCCGCAAATTTTCGTAGACGATGTTCATTCATTGTTTTCGTCATAGCTCGTCCCTTGCAATATTTTGATTCTGTGTTTTTGCAGCACCAGCATTAATGTCCTTACGCTGTTTATTTTTTACCAGTAAATACCCATGGAGACTGATTTATGGCTACCCTTCTGAGATAAAATGTTTTCACAGAACTCATATGTACAGACAGGGCGACTAAACAACGCGAGTTTACACCGTGAACAGACGGACCTTGAAGCGTCAGGATTTTGAATGTCAAGTTTATGAATTATCCGGATTTCCTTTGTCTGCACTTTGAGCCGATGAGGTTATGAACTGTCGGGATTGTTCTGTTGTCCTGACTCTGAGACGTTGAGGTCCTGAACTGTGGCCGTTTCGGTAGTTGGTCGTTTCCTGTGGTATTTTTGAGTTTTTCGGACTAGGAATTGTCTGGATTTCTGTTGGCGACACACTGAATTAGTTGGATTATGAACTACCGGGATTCTAACCGCCAGTCATCGTTCTTTGTTGGTTTCGAACTGTTACGTTGGTGACTTGTCTAGAGTTCTGTTCCCTGGACGAATTACGAACTGCTTGTCTCCCACCTGACTGGACTTTGAATATTTGGGTTTACAGCTCTCCGAAATTTTTTCGGTCGGATGTTCGACCGTCAACTTTCCGGACTTTGGGATTTCCGTGGTTGAATTTTTGAAACAGCTCTAATCTCATGGGAAAATTTATCTCATTATGTAAAAAATTATCGAGATGAAAGTGGCCTTGCTATACACTACCGAATATATACACACTCCACGATCCTAGGTAGTCAAGCTGACGGGTTTTTTCACCAGTGGGAGATCACGACTTCCAACACAGTCGACAATGTTTCACACGACTTCGCTTGCCCATATTCCCAGCGCACATACCATAATCAAAGTGAAGCCCACCGATCTGTGGCTGGTAATGTGAAAATGAATGGCTGCCACGTTGGCACCATGTTCGATGTTGTAACTGCAACCAGTATACCATCAGATCCGATACGCGCCTGTTCAGACCTGCTACCCGAAGATGCAGATGGATGTTGCGATTTACAGAAATACCTTTTCAGGTTTTCCGTTTGCCTTAACCGTCAGCAGCTTTGTGGCCGTATTATATGAGGAAATTTGTACATATTTGAAATCGATTCGTGTACTCTATCTTGCGTGTTAGCGCACGCATGTGTTCTTGACTCTTGATGATTCTGGTATACGACGACACGCGAGGCCTTGGTAGTTTACGTCACCAAGTAATCGGCCACTCACAACCGCCGATGCGATCGTGGCTGATAGGCTCATCAGAAAGGATGTTTTCCTCGCGAGTTTGACACGTATGTTTACTGAAGTTACCAAAACTGTCACAAGCTAGCCTCAACTTAGTTGCAGGCATACGAACATGATTTGAAGGCAGAGGCCGTGAGGTTTACCAGCCAGCAAACATGTGATGCAGCCACCGATCGCAAAACCGTCAGCCGGTCTCCGTCACCTTCTGCCAGGTACCCTATCCAGCAAAAGGTGTACATAGCGTCTGTTTCTCGGACAGTGCTATGCTCTGTATGCCTCATTCCATTCAACATTGCTACGGTAATGTATCGGCTGAGTTACATCGTGACCAGTGTGGGACAATGTTCCGTCCATCCGAGAACGTATGCACACATAGCCTTCGGATGTACAGCGCCCAGTGCTCACATAGGCACAAAGGTGACTCAGCTTGATCTGCAGGTAAAAAAGGAAACACGTTTCTCGTAGGGAGTTCACCCCGGGTCTCCTGGCCTCGGTTGAAAATCGCTACCTTCCGGAACGAAAGCAAAAGCCAATCTTCGTGACACAAAGCAAATCTCAGTTTATTGAGGTTCTATTGGTTATTTCATAGACAAGACACATCTGTAAAATAAAGAATTAAAATTGCTGCTGACGCCTTAGCTTTCCCATTGGTCGGCTCGACTCTGCTGGCAACTCGTTTGTTTTAACGCGCGACGCACGTAAACAACTTGTTTTACTCAGGTGCTCGTTAAGACAAAATCCGGTGCTGAAGCAACGTGCCATGCTGATTGGTACCCGCGCTGACATATCAGCCTGTTCGCGTTCTCGACACTGATTGGCCGTAGCCTTCTGCGAATCACTGGATGACTTCCTATCGATGCGTTTGTCCAATCCTTCCTTTTTATTGTAGCATAATCCACTCCTGATTCGTGATAATACTTTCCTCTCTTTGAGGAGGTGCTCTTCATCCGGTGTTACTTGTTTTCTCAAATGCACCCGATTTCTGCTCTCCAATACCCTTGCGTAATCTAGTGCGATTGACCGATAACCGCAGTACCTCACCACCACTCCTCCAGTCCATCACCGTGGGTAGTTTAGAACGCACTGTATCCATACCTTGTCGACCACCTGCAGAACCGGTAGGTCGCGGGCTCCTTTGTCGTGGTATCGCTTAAAGGTTAACATTCGTCTCCTCAAAACATCGTGCACTTCAGTTACGTTCGGAGATTAAGGTTTTAGTAGTTCTTCTATTATCGGCAAATGCGTGCGTGTTCTTCTCCCCAACATTCATTGAGCTGAGCTGTGGGACATAGTGTCGTCAGAAGTACTCCGTTTCTTTAGTAACATTAATTATGGATTATTTCCAGATAGGTGGGCCAGTTGCGGCAGTTGCTTTGCCATTTTGACCGCCTTTTCGGCTTTACCAACTGACTGACCGTAGTAGAGACTGCTTTTACGGTGCTCGAACCCCCACTTTCCAGCAGACATTCTAAAATCCGTGCCAATGAACTGTGGTCCGTTGTCGGAAAAGGAGATCTCAGATATACCATAACGTGCAAATTGAGCTCGAAGGTTATTAACGACCTCGCTGGAATTAGTGGAACTGAGCCATTTTAAATTGTAGAAATTGCTGAAATGGTCTACTGTCACCAATTATTGCTTATTGTTAAATGCAAAGATGTCCGCCGATAATGTTTGCCAGGGTCTTTGAGGGATTTGAAACAACAGCATCGTTTCCTTGGTTTGTTTCGAGTAAACGGTCTGACATGCACTACGGCTCTGTATGTGGTTCATTATGGAACTCGACATCTGAAGCCAATAGAAAAGTTCCTTTGCTCTCCGGATATAGCTGTTCATTCCCGTGTGTGTCAGGTGAACGTGCTCCAACATCTTCCGCTGAAATTTTCTTGGAATTACGATTCTTTCTGCTCTGATTATTAAGCCGCATTCCTGGATACATTGATCACGGCCACCAAAGAACACTGCTAATTCCTCGGGCAACTTTCTCTTATCATGTGGTAACCCGTTTCTAATTGTGTCAGCCAGAAGTTTCAACGTAGCGTTTTGTGCCGTTGCTTCTATTAGGTCGGTGTTTAGTGCGGTTTCCTTCATAGTGTAGTCCATAGTTGCAATAGTGTCAAAATGATGCTCATCACATGAGGAACCTTTCCGCAATCGCCGGACAAAGTGTCAGCTATGTGCACCTGAGCCCCAGGCTGATAGATCAATTCGACGTCATATTTTCGCATTCTGATCAACGTTCCCTGTAACCTTCCCGGCGCAGCAGATAACGGTTTCTTCACTATTAAAACTAGTGGTTTGTGGTTGGTGTGAACTATTGTTTTCCGACCGAACGTATAAGTGCTGAAACGTTCTAGGGCGAATATCACAGCCAGCATTTCCTTCTCATGTTGCGCATAGTTTCGCTCAGCAGGCGGAAGACTATACCTTCGGTAGTCCACCGGTCTTTCGTTTTGTAATAATACCGCCCCCAGACCAGTTCCCTGGCTATTACATTGAACGACCAGAAATAATGCTGGATTGTAGTAGTAACTCCTTTGATTTTATCAAATGCTGTCTGCTGTTCATCCTCTCATTCGCATGGTATTCTTTTACGTGTCAGGATGCGATAGGGTTGGAAGGAAGCGACTCAGATAATTGACCATAACATTCAGTCGGGATACTGCTATCACATCTTCAGGAGCCGGCAATGCGATTATAGACTTTGTCTTCTCGGACTCTACCTTGAGTCCGCTTGATGTCAACAAGTGTCCGTGAAAAGTGACTTCTATTTCTGGTAAGGCCATTTTGTTGCACAACTGGCGAATTCCTCGTTCGATACAGCGCTTCAAAAATTCCTCGAGGTTTCTGTCATGATTATTCAAAGTTTTTCCAAAAATCAGCACGTCATCTGCGACACACGTGACTCCTTTCAAGCTGTCAAGTGCCTGGATTAAACATTTGAAAATTTTTTGCTGGAAACCTGTAGTCCGAAAGGGGAACGCCACCAACGGAAACGTTCAAAGGGGTTCCAAATGTGGTAAATTAGCTAGACTGCTCATCTAGCTCGAATTGCCAAAAGCCGAAGATAGGTCTACTTTTGTGAAAAAATTGGGATTGACTCAGTTCTGGTAGAATGTCATCGGTGGTTGGTAGACGGTAATATTCTCTTCGACATACCTTATTCAATGGCTTGAGATCGATACACAACTGGATGTCACCTGACGTTTTTAACGTTACAGCGATCTGACTGACCCACTCGGTCGGCTCCTCTACCGGAGCAACCACGTTAATTTGAACTAGTTGATCTAATTCTACTTTACACTTATCCCGTATGCTTAACGAAATCGTGCAAACCAGTAGCGCAACGGGAACGGCAATGCTGACCACCACAGGTAGTGATGACAGATTAACTAAGCCGGGGTGGCACAGCTAATCAAACACTTATGCGCCATTCCGAAGGATGTAACGTGAGCTACATCAAAAACTGAACATCACTGTTTGATTGGTTACGTTATCTTGTGACAGGGCGACATTCGCAAGGAACGTATCGCGTGAGTGGTGCACGGGGCTGTATGCAGCACAGATCACAGGCTCACCAGAACCCGTGCATCTGATGTTCTTCTCAGTGACGCTCCCGCAGTCACTACTCCTAGTAGTAAGTGATAACATCTCAAGGAGCAAGTCAAGAAAACGAACCATCGAGACGTTTGGTATCCGGCAGGAGAAGAAACCAGGACTAATAAACCGACAACAACACAGTTATCTAGAGCCTGGTGTGAAAGAAGAATGAAATGTCTGATTCTTCCATAATGGACAAAAGAACCGTATTCCTGAGCGTGCATCGACAACTCGCCAAACGAATTCTTGGAGTCAGTCACTACTCTTGAGAAAAGCATGACAACTAGACACAGGGTTACACTGATCGCTGAGAGCACAAGGAATCCTCGATTGGCTCGAGGCGCGTTATGGCCCACCCGTCCAGTCTACCAAAGAATGGATGGACGCAGAATCTGGCTTTTTGCACACTCCACTGGAGAACACCACGAGATACTGGCGAAAGCATTTTGGTAGCTCGCTAAGCTAGTTTACTAACAGTAACTAGGTGATCGTGAAGAGCCCGCTATAGCAAGGTTTAAAAGCCTCAAATTTCCTCGCTTCATATTTAGCAGAGGTGCAGATAGCTTTTGTACATTTGCTAAACGGAAATTCCATGAGTAAAAGCTGTTTTCCAAGAGATAATCCGAAAAATGGTGACCCAACTATGGAATATGCTTCTTTCCAGTTGGTTCATTCCATCCTAGATCAGGAAGTAGTCTCTCGGGAATTCAAGAAGGCTTTCATCATGCTATTGTCTAAATATGAGGGTAGCAAACAAATCACCGACAAATGTCGAAGTATCAACCTACCGAGCTGTGCTGGAAAGGCCACAACAGAAATCTAGCCGAACCGAACTAGTACGACAGTTTTTGAGACCAATGTTTTTGAACAGCAATGTACATCTCGAACGAATCGCATTATGATAGATATGGTGTTCACTATACGACAGATACAAGGGAAGTGCGATGAACGTAACCAGTCGCTGTACACCGTCTTTGGGTGTTTCAACAGGACATTTGGTTCCAGGAGACGCGTGGCATTGTGAACGGTGTCCAGTAAGTTCAGATGTCCGAGCAAGTTAGAAAATTCGATTGAAATGTTGCATATAGATAAGGAAGCGAAGGCGTAGTCGTGCTGATTTATCACTAGCGGAACTGGCCTAGTCACTGACATGAAGTGGGTCAGTGTCTTGGCTTTAAACCTATCTGGTTTACACGTAAACACAATTTTAACAGTTGCACTTCATGACTCGTAGGATACTGCTCAAACTGTATGTCTTACGGTTTATGGTCTGCTGAGTATTCTACTTTTCAGCAATCCAAGGGGTCTGCATAGTTCGACCACCTGTATGATGTTGTTTGCAAGTGATAGTGTGTTTTTTCCGCATAACAAAGAAGAACCGAAGCGAATGGTTGAATCTTTCTCATCAACGACATCTGAACGCGGAACACTTACCATTACCGTTGAAATTTTTCATTTCTTTTAGACTTTTCATGAAGAAGATAATATGTTTATTCCTGGAACCCAAATTTAGGAGGACATTGCGGATATCTGCACAAACTTCGGCTACTGGGGTAGCAATCTGCGGACACATCTGTCTGTGGACCGGTAGTTCTGAGCTCATTGGGCGAAGGCCAGCGCTACTTTCGAGTGTCTTGAAAAAGTATCTGGAATGACCCAGCCGGAAAACACGGACAGAACTGAAGCCGTACTTATGTTCAGCCAGGTTCTTCAACCAGGCGACGTTTGTACTATGGCTGAAAAACATATTGCAGGACAGCTGCTATATGGACAAATCTTAATACGCAAATAAAATCCTGGTGTTAACACGCTGCAATACTTGTGTAATGTGAGTAAGTAGGACTTAGCTTTGAGCCGGGCCATCTAGGGGAATACAACTGGGACAACCGTTCAAATGTTTAATGTGCGACAGTTGCACGCCGTGCACAAAGGGACTACAGCTGTCACTGCTCATTGTGATTTGATTACGTGGCTTTGTGACAGATGCGGCCGCGACAGCGCAGACCGTCTCCGAGTAATAGGTCGCCAACGTACTCATGGCACACCACCAACAAAGCGACGGCAAATATATTACGCTTGAGTCAGTTGTATCAGTTATGTACATTATTTCCTTCGCATCAACTGACAACCCTCATAGCTTGTTAACTCACTCGCTGTCCTTTAAGGAACCTGGGCTATGATGAACTTCTACAGTTCCTAGACTTCGGTTTTTTAAAGAATTGTAGGTCTCAGACCAAATTTATTGTTTACCCCCCAGTCCTATCCGGTATCGAAGCACCCCTTTCCCCAAACTTTTCGTATCGTTTTTTAGTTCGGATTTTGGTCACTGAACTCTTGTTTATTGTTTCTGAAAGACAAAGGTTTCTATTTTTCAGCCTACAATCTGACTGACCAAAATCGGATAGCTGGGCCACAGGGTTTTCGGTCATACGAATCCTAGTCTTACTCGTTCCGGGTGTACGCGTTGGTATGGGAATGGTGCAGCAAAAGCCAGCTGTAGTGACTGTCATGCCCAGACGTCTTTTGACTTCGACCAATGTGACAGGTGATTTCCGCGCCGGATGCGACCCATCGTGTACACATCAGTGACCCATTTAACGGGGGTGACCGTTGTTCGTCTGCATCATTGACTCAACGGTCGTAGCTAAATTCTGACCGGGGCTGCGGATAGCCGTAGTCAGTTACGATATTCGTCTTTGGTCTGCTCAGCATGGTGGTGTTTAATGAACGGCAATACCACATTGATTTCTCGATAACGTCTGTTCGGTTACTTATCTCCTTGTGGATGATACATTCAGTAGCACGGGTATATAGTTTAGCGGCATAAAAAACTAGGTACAGCTGCATACAATTTTTGACAGGAATATTCGTTGCCCATCCGGCGGACGGTTAACTCGGCTAGTAAGCACTGACATTCCTAACATTAGATATGGGAACTTCGGCAATGTTAATTCCTACAAAGACAAGTGACCTACCCGTAAACCGAGGACACCGTTAGACTCGAAATAACTTTGGTACATTTATGTATTTATCAGGACAGCGCCGGGTCAACTCATGGTTTATGAGCTTATGATAAACAGTTGAGCGTAGATCGGTATTATTTTAAGATCAGAATCTCGGATATGTGACAAGTCTGTATGCAGGTCACGAGATGAGGTTTGCGAAAAGTAACATGAGTATTACCTCCCTGCAGTCCCGCTGCTCGTACGTCACAAGGTTCCAAATTTGTCCGTAATTCACTGATTCCTAACCGACTGTAATAAATATAACTAAGTTGTGGGTCTCAACTGTAGCTTATTGTCATTTTCCCACTACTTTATACGAAGATACTGCACGATATCTAGACTGACAAGTTTATTTCACCGTGTTCGGTACACACCGTTAGCATGACTTTAGATTCAAGACTTCTTTTTTTCAGAGTGGGCATTAATTCGGAAGAGTGGCAAAAGGTGGGCGCTGATAGTGTATGTGAGACAGACGCAATTATCACACTTACAATTACGTTAAAATCAGCCCACAGCAGCAAGCATCAGATTGATCTCTAAGTCGACTACAGTTTAACTGCCGTATTTGGCTATCCATTAATACCGCAGGAAAATTCTCCCCATTTTAATAGTACCACTTACAGAAGCACTGCCTCTACGAAATCACATCAGAAAGTGTGTATGTTTACTCGCATAGGTATATCACATACATCGTCGGTCTAATGTTTTGCAATGCAATGTTCGTTTGGATAAAACAAAAACAACCGAAATGGTCGGTATGTGCAAACATGCTAAATTGAGCGATACCCAGAGGTAATGAGGAGCACAAATAAAATTCGCTTGTACGCATGGGTTTGGAATAACTGATCCGAAAGTGGCCGTACCGACAATCACGAAATGGCGCAGACGAGCAGTTGTATTGATAGACGGAGAAACTTTGGTGAGCGGACAATTAACAATGCACTCAGAGTGACCAACACGTTGTCTTGTTCAGTTTACTTTTAGAAGTGAACATCTGACCAGTTCAGCCTCTGTACTAAAACGTGCTTGTACGCTCGTTTGTTCATGTGAACAATAAGTAAGAGAATTACTTAAGATTTGGTAGTCATTCCTTAATTCTAGTCGGTCACAATTATTTACACTCCCTTTTATATGGTCTGCACGTGGCAATCAACCGACAATGCACGTAGATGAGGAAATTTTTTTCCTGCACAAACACCATTAGTTGCATCAATGAAGACAAGATACGGGACGTTAGACAGCGATTTTCAATCATTCTTAAATGAAATCATTGAGTTGGTGGAACAATTTCAAAAGGATATGCCTTCTAGTAGAAGAATCAGTGTTTCTGTTTAGTTGTCACTGTTTGTGGCATTATTACAACCATTGACCACAAAAAGATTCTTGACTGACCACTATAGTAGGTTCAGTTCTTTTCTAACAGTTATAACAACAGTAACTACCGGAACGACACAGTGAACGATAGACGTCCGTGGAGAATGACGAATTATCAGCAGAAATTATGTTAAAATCAATAAACGGAACCAGGTAACGACGGCTTGGAGATACTCCGGGTTTACATATCATACAACGTGTAAAATAGTTCCAAGAATAGCAGCCCCTCACTGTGCATGAGTCCCTAATGTAACCCGCTCGCAAATCGTTGAATATAAATTATCGCATTTGTTTGTTGACAGGTTGTTTCGATAGCTCGTATCAGTTGCGATAGACCAACTTAAAAATTTTTGCTTAGAGGTATCTCAGCATTTCCAACCTGTTTCACCAACCAACGTGGCTTAATTTTTTTCTATGAGATCTACTCTGCCTTAAGAAAACAAGCTTAGCCCCGGACTACGTGTAGTGTACTATGACGTCCGATTATTATCAATCTCCACTTGGGAATACCGCTCAGTACGCGTAGGCATAACCTTGGCCAAACCGAGGTCGAACTTGTCTGCAGTTGAGGAATTAGAGTCATTCTGTTGCCATTGTCACTAATGGCAGAAGAACATACGAACAAGCAAAAATGATAGCTTACATTCAACGACTGGTAAACGAACCGCATTAAGAGTTTATATTCATTATGAATCTTCTTTGAGAATTGTTTTACACAGTGCACAGCAGGCGACTTTCACTTTTTTCGAGTCACTACAGGAGTTCATACGGAAAGAAAATCAATTTATGGAGAACTTGTTGACGATCTTAGGTGAACTGAAACAGTTTGGAATTACTACTTCAGAAGATTTGAAAGACATTTTTAAAATTAAGATGTGTTCGTATGTCGTGATCACCTTTGGTAGACTCGTCAGAATCGGTACAATTGAAATCCTTTGGCAAATGAAAAAGGTACCTGTGAGGTTCGTTTTGGTTAGACTAATATGTGTTTTTCTGACTAAACTTGAGACTGTTGCCAAAGATAGGGGGCCTTGTGTCTTGAGTTAGCACCGTTTATATTGCGAAGCTAACAAGTGTCGTTATTGGTGCGGTATGTTGCGTTGAGTGTGCCTTCCAAACACTCAAATCGACACTTCTTAGATGAAAGCAAGCTCCAGTCTAATAAACTGGTACTTCGGTTAGTGGGAACGGAGATTTCTTCCAATATTGCCTATTTGTGTTTAATTCCGGGTCAGTGCGTCTGATGATGAAGTGAGTCATTCGGGGTCACCTTCCAGTTCCACCGAGCACTGGTAAGCCTAAAAACTGTCTCAACCATCAGACAAATGCAAAAATAGACCAGCGAGTTTGTGTCCCCCAAAGACTGTGCTCTATAAGTTGTCATTTTCAATTAATGTTACCCAGACCCTATTGGACTTAGTGAACCACGGTGAGTTAGCCACGGTATATATGTGCAACCAAAATAACCAGTTAAACTAACTTCCCAGGAGTAAAATGTTAGGACATTGATTATCGCTGGAATATGTTCTCGTTTTACACGTAGCCGTTAACTACTTTGTACTGATTCACTAAACCTTAAGGTTCGGGTGCTGACTGAGATTTTTCAAAATGGATTACCACGGAATTGGCCTGTAAAACTCTCAGAAAACAGAAAAAGCTGAACGAAGCTCAGTAACTTAGTTAATAATGGGTAACAAAACGTCATTAAAACACAGCATTATGCATTCTGGTTGCTTTGTTTTTGGATGAACTTCATAAACCCGGCTTGGTTCAATTTTCCATCCTTGTTCTGATCGTGCTGTCTGATCCAGTCGACCATTTCACTAGTCAGAAATGGCAGACCAATTCTGTCGTACAGCGTCATCAGCTCTTGAACTGTAATATCACCTGATCTGTCCTTGTCCAGCTCGTTAAACAAACGTTTCCAGCTTCAAAAGACAAATATATTCAATCGCATTTCAGTTTCTGTCTCCAAAAGTAGAACTTAAAAAAAAACATGAAATGTGTACACAGTGCAGATACCGGAGGTCTAACGCCGATTCAGTTAAAAAGAATTGCTACAGATCATTGATTTTGTCCACAACCATGCTCAGACGAGGTGCAACCTGACTGTGGCTAATCATTTTACCCGTACAGAAGTAAACTGAAAACTCGTACTCACAACCTACCTGCTTGACGATTAGATTCATCTATAAGCCTGCAGAAGTCTAGGAATTTTTTAAATGTAGTGATGCGGCCAAACCTTATTAACTACGACACATCGTAATACATTTTACCAAAATGTAGACCATGCGGCATCACCAGTATGTCGAGTGAACCGCACCATTTAAGTAAATCCGCTCTGTGGAACGTGTGAAAAGATCGGTCCATAAAGCACATATGAGAGATCACTCCGTTTCTGCGAACACATGCGTACCATTGTTGACTATATTATGTGTGACTGAAACCAGTGACCGACAATGCATTCAGAACGTGGTATTACCAAATGAACGCTGGGCTTCTTCGACTGAATTTGCAAGCTTCATCAGAGTAATGGGAAAGTTGCTAACCAAACTGTGTCTTGGATCAGGTTAGCTCTAAATGAATTGAGCTCAATATCGGTCATCCGTCACTTTCGGCACCAGCATAACCAGCAAAACGCGTGGGCGCTGCAAGAAGCGCATTATTTATCCCACTTGACGTGACTGTATAGTAGATGACTTTCTCATTAACGTACTGTAGTAGTATCAGTCAAGTTAGGATTCACTTTAGGATTCAACAGTTAGTGGAATTTATTACCCGAGGAATTCCACGGCACCGATACGCGTCGGAGCCGATGTGCACGCTCAATGCGGACCCGTGCTCTGCATGCACGTACATCAGATCAGGTCTGATTTAATTGGATGAGAACGTAATAATGCACAAGTGACAGTATGGCTAACAGGCTTTCCATAGAGAGAAGCATAAGTTATGGAACGGGACAGGACACAGTATGCAAGTTCGTCAGGAATGGGGCATTACTGGCGGTGTGCACAGAGCGTTTACTGTGCCCGTATTTGTTCAGTACAGTGTTTTCAACTGGCCCACACATTTAAATACATACATATATCTGAAATATTTGAAAGATTTACCCGCGGAGTAGTGAACGATTTATTGTAACGTTTTGCAAATCCACATTAGGTCGTTCTACTGCTGACCGTGTTCCCCTGTCCGTCCGTCCTCGCTCGTCTTTCACTTCATTGTCAATGATGCTGGCGTAGTAGGTGTCTATATCCACGTATCGATTGAACAAATTTTGTAAACAGAGAGCTTCCAGTACAAGTCGTCTCCTTTCAGTTTTGTCTGCACGACCACTTTCGCATAATCCTTGTTGACTTCCGGACCTGCGTTTGCTCTGTGGTGCCGCTCTTGTGATCTAGGGCAGGCACGTCCAATAGCTAATCTGTGTTCGTGCACGCGCGTGCTCAGCTGTTTGTTTATCTCCGACATAGTTGTTTAATTCCGGGACGTGGAATCGCGCAGACCACGCCAGATACTTAATGCGGATCTACACGATCCTTGGCGTTCATCAAAGTTGAACGAAGTGCTGAGTATGGCATGTGTGATATATGGATGCCCAGTGGTTTCAGCGTCTTTTATGCTGTTTCGTATGTACCGTTAATACATGACATTGTCATTTTCGTTTGGGGTTCCACACGCTCAATTTTTGTGGACCCCCTGAAAGCTGCCTTTATGAAACTACTGGGCTACCTCTGTGGAAGTGAACAGTTTGAACAGATGTTCTCGTTCTTGCCCTCTGAGCTTGACTGAGATACAGTACCTATCTACAAGTTGAAGTAATGTTCGTACGTAGCTTTCAACTTCACAGGCTGGATGATTGCTCTCGAACCTGAGAATGACACCGGTTTACGACATGCAATAGTTTCAAGCTTGTCATCAGGTGTTCTGATGTCCGATAGGTCGAGAAACGCTGGGCATGAATAGCTGCTCTCCTCATGTGAAGGTTATTCCACTTATTATGGCATTTAAGCAACTGCGGAATTGGTCATGCTGTGTCCAAAATAAAACAACAGATGTGTCACTCATATATCAAAGTTGTACTTTAGGTTTGAATACCTGAAAGGCTTCAGATCAAAACTGCCTCATTACGGCGTTTGAAATTAATCCCGATATAGCTAGATGAGCTGTCATGCAATTACACGGCACAGCTAGACTTTATGACATTTGTCTGGATTGCAGTAGATACCCTCCATACGTATTGCCACTACTAAAACTTGGCTTTCATTTTCAAGTTGTCTCTCTTCGCTAAGAATTGTTGATGTTGTGAGGATTCATGGTTGTATGTGGGCTGAGATACTGCCAGAACGCCCAGACCTAGACAAAAGAACGATTAGGGTTCTCAACCAAATCCTTCGGCTGAAAAGCCCGCACCGCAAGGCAGCGGTGTACAGAAATGTTACGGTTTTCGGGAAGAGGTACCAACCAACTTCCATCCCCCAACCTGGAGGACCAGGAGACTGTGGTTTGCCAGACATCTACCTATTGGCCTGCCTGGTATGAGTAACTGTTAGTGTGGTCACCACACCGTCCACTTTAGCCAAAAAGGCCATCGAGATGCACAAGCCGTCACACCACGTCAAGGTCCAGTCTCATCGTGACGGTGACGTACTTGTAGAGTTAGTGGCTTTATCATCACTGGTGACACCGGCTTATACGCCGCAAGGTGACCACCACTCAAATTAGTTGCCTTCAAGCCATGTATCTTTGATAGCCTTTCTTTAGTCATACTGTCCGCCATCAGGGAAAACGGTGTGCTAGTTACATCAACAGTTCTCATGACAAAGGGACCTTTGGGCACCATCGTGCTTTCTTGTTGACCGCACACAGTTTCTGCACGTCGTATCCTACCAATACCAGTAAACGTGCACAGAACTGGTGGCTATTTGATACTCCTCAGGGTCAGCCTTAACCGTCACATCCAACCCTGTCTGGGGTGCGCTGTCGTCAACTTAACTGCTCATCGAGATAGTCTCCACTTAGGTTTTCTCTTCTTCCAAGAAAAGTGATTCTCTCTCGGAAATGCAACACTACCTCCTATTATATCTTCATCTCTGCTGTAAAAGCAGGCTACTCAGAGGTTCACCTCTGCTCAACAGTTCAGCTGTACTAGCCACTAAACTTAACTGGACTAAGCTGTAGTACCTTCCTGGGAAATTCTTCAAAAGAGCCCACTACATTTCAGAGTTAAACGCAACTACCACATGCTCCCTCTTAACAAGCAGGAACCTGAAAAATAGATATAGATGTCAACTGATCCCCAGGTACGTGTCTACCTTCTTCTGTAGAGCGGCTAACTCTTTTTGCTTCCTTCTACAGCATTCGGTAGGTTCAATGGGTGATTTCAGTGAAAAAGTGCTCTGCTGTTTAAATGATTCAATCAGTCTGCAAAACAGTGAACTCTTTCAGGATCAAACTTCGTTCTTGATCACCAAGTGCTTTGACGAAAATTCAACAGCTCCTAATCTCCCGATGTTTTCGTATTGATACTTTTGTATACTCAAAGTATCGAGATGTTTACAGTAGTGCTAGCAAAGGCAAAATCTATCTCATGTCTCTTTATGTGTTGAGAGATGTTCTTTGATGAAGTGATTATTTTCGGTAATTGGTCGTTAGTGTCCGCCTTTCAGCCTCTAATCTTCCGTATGTCTCCTGAACATGGCTTACCCCTTCAGTGCTAAACGTTAGAAGCTAGAACCAGCTTGCAACCGAGTTACATTTAATCCCACAATACAGAGGCCTGTGTTTATCACACTGGGCTTGCTCCATTCGCTTTCTGTAACACAGGTTCATAAACAGTATCTTTTCAAACCTCCAGTCTTGTCCTATGTTTACTTCTGTTTCGTCAGCAGTTTTACCACCAGAATGTACAACCGTATATTTTTGTTTCATTATTGATGAACAGATTGGGAATAACACGGCGTTTCGAGCAAGTTGTAATACTCTACGTTCCAACCACCTCGGGTGGCCTTCCTCGGGAAAGTTATCGCTGATCACTGTAGGATTACGTTGTGTTAGCTGGTGACGTCATGTTTCTTAAGGTGAATTCAATTCCTTTCTTGTCTACTGCGTCAAGTACACTTGTCTGTAGGATTCATTCAGTTGACTTTCTACCTTTACAGAAACCAGCAGTAAATTTACCTTGTTTAGAACTTTTTTGAACTCCAGCAGGGTTTAGAGACCAGCTCAGTTTCATAAAATTACCGGGTTTTTGCAATTGTCTCACTGCATTCTCGCATAGTACATCTGCCACCAGTCGCACATTTAACTCAGTGGCACAGCCTTTTTATCTCTTTACTCGATTCCTCCATTTCTGGATCTACTGATTCAATTAGTAGAAGATCTCAGTACCCACAAAGTACTTAATCAGAATTGTGCTCCAACTGTTGAGAAATACTGACCAGTATTTCTAACTTGTCATTCGGTTTTCACTATCTTCCACACTTACGTCTGCCATTCTGTCTCATTTTTAGTAGATTACCTTCCATTATTCATCTCTTCTTTCATCGAAACAACCAACCAAGCGTTTTCACAAAATTTCAGCTTAAAGAAATATATAGAAAGCCTCGGTGAATATCCTTCCAAATCCGAAGTGGTTTTCGTACAATGGAACATACGACTTTTTTCAACAAAAGTAATCTTATGAGTGATATTCAATTAATTTTCTTATCTGCCGAATAAACCTCGTCACCGCAGCATATTTCTGGTTCATACATTTTTGACAAGAATTAGTGAATATACTTTCCCTGATGAATCTATCTCTTTCCTGAGATCTCAAGTGATGATTGCTTGAATATTAGAGAAAAATAGCTGTGCAGGAATTGGGAAAAATGTTTAGGACAAAGATGTACATTTCTCAAGAAAACTGCTGGCAGTAACCTACAACGAAATGGTGCACAGCCGACATTATTTGAGTGAGAACCTAAACGTGATCTGAGCTGCTAGATAACCCACCGCTTTTAACATCAAGGTAAAGTAGTTCATGGGACCTCTCCGTCCTTGAGTACTTATCCTGGGTAATTTCTTCCGGATTCTGTTACGCTTGATAACCTAAGTCTACCACGAAGAATTTTACAAGACTTCAAACAACATTTTGCTGTTTAATTTAGGGATTGTCAATCGGAACAACTCGGAAACGTTTGCGCTTGTTAGGACATAGAGGACCTGTTGAGCCTCTAAAGCTGATCAATAGTTGATAACAAATATCAGCCGGCCGTTGTGGTGCTGGTAAATTCACCTGAAAGATTTTGAATGTAATAAATGACAGGCAGTTTTTACGCTGTCAGTTAAAAAGTTGTCTTGAGACCAACGTCAATGAACTACTGAAGGTTTTACAGGCAGAAAATCAATAACTTATCATGACTGTGGTGGGATTTGTTAGTCAAAACTATTGCCAACTGCTTACACATGCTGAGCCATTTCCAAGGTCATACACAGACTCTGGACCTAAGGGCCAGCATCTATGGCTAAAACTCAGCTATAAGCAAAAACCTACGAAATCGAGAGGTGGCAAAACCCAAACAAACAAAAGCCAAAACATCTCAGAGTAATTCTGTTAACGCACGGGAAATTTTTTTACTAGTTCATAAATTATTTACGAGTAACATACAACCTTGCGGAAAAGAAGATTACAGACCTATTAAAATGTTAGATAAAAAACGTCTTTGGAACTATTGCTGGAATGGTTACGATTGGACAAAATTCCAGCCAACAATAATGTGGGCTTTCCAAGTAAGTTTGTTTTTATGTCCTGACCCTGTTCACATCCGTGTCTCGTTTAAACTGTGATTGAATTTATTTAGGTTCATTTCCAGTCAGTTCATATTCTGAGTTAATGTGACTAATAAGTCTGAGAAGTTGAAAAATCAAGTTAAAAATCTGGTGAGTAGACACTGTAAGCATACACTTCATGTGAATAGCTATCTGTGACGTTGATGGGACGAAGGGGTGCACTTAACCCTCCAAAAATCTCTCAGAAACACGAGTCCTAGTTAAGTGGGATAATACAGTAAGATGGAACTTCGTAGACAGTAGGAAATTTTGTGATGACGCCGTCCTGAGATCGAAGGAAAAGTAACGGATACATCATCTGTATAATCATGACAAAATGTTATTTGAGTTCACCTGTTTCGGTGAACAGATTGCGATCCTGGGTGTTTTGACCATTAAGACAAATTGAGACGATTCTCTCTAGTGGGTGTGAGCAAGTGTATTACATCATGCAGCACTATTCATGAGGTTGTCTTTCTCACGGCCTACTTGTATATGTGAGTACACATCGTTTGAATCAAACTGCAGTTTTTTCCCAGCCGACTAACTTCAGTCCTGTGGCGAGAAGCTGTTTCTGCCAAGGTAGTTTACCCGGACTGAAGTCCCACCCTTACACTTTACAGTACTTTTCTTAAAATTAATGTGTTCTCTCTCATTGTACATCATTCAGAATCAAACTGCAACAACACTGTTATGAACCGATCGCTTTGACACTAAATCGCATTAATGAACTTACTTTAGCTGCTCATCCGAACTATAATAAAACAAAGAAGTTTTTATTTGTTATCCGAGTTTAATTTGATTAATATCGAGCTGACTTGTTTGTTTCACAGATTTATGGCAATTATGAACAAGATAAGATTTGATGCTAATCAACGAAAAACATCGCACTCGCGCATGTTAACTAATAAGTGACCTAATAACGTATTGATTGAATACATAGTGATGGTTTAAAATTCATGTCTAAATACAGGTGGAGCTTCTTTTGTATACACCTGTGATTCTAGTATGTATTTATATGGTGGAACAAGGATACGCAAGTATACATTCACGTACAAATATATGAATATAAAAACCTTTGTATGCATATATTCAATGTAAATACGGCACAGATAGTGAAGGATAGAAACTGTCATCATTTCGATTTTCTTGTGAGGTGACTGACTCTGTACACAATGAAGAGCTGTTCATGGTTGGTTTCTCAATGTAGCCGCTGCTGCCAAATTGCAAAATTCCATGAAGGTGCAAATTTCTGGGCCTTTTTTTTTAAATTAGACTGACATAGAAAATCGCGTTCATTCGCGAGGTATAAAAAGCAAATTAACTGAAGAACTTCGCAAGCTTATTTCAAAGTCACGTGTGGAAGGCTCCTTTTTGTGTTTGTAACATGTGTGCATCTCACATATTGATGAATTAAGGGAAATTCACAATCACTGTTTTAAGGTATTTAATATGTGTGTACATTTAGACGTGCAGTCTTGTATCTCGTAGAAAGTCTTCACTAGGAGCTTACTCAGTTGTGTAGCAGGTCGTATACCGGTTAATGTCTTGTAAAGCATCCACATATGTCAGTCGAGAGTTTAAAACACTTGGTTTAAATAGGGGAATCACACTATTTTTGAGAATCGCACATTTTCGAGCTCTAGACTGGTTTACATTGGCCCTTCGAAAAAATGTCATCCACTTTGTAATACTCACATATATTGTCCGACTGCCCACCGACTAATCTATAATTTTTTCCGCATCTCTCTCGAATGCTAAGATAAGTATAATTTAATGCAGTCTCTAAACGTCTTTTGACCACTGAGTTAGATATTTGTTAGTCTTGACAACATTGCATACATCTACTCTTCACACTCCTGGTCACATTGGTGAACCGTTAGCTTAAGTTAAACGCAAAAACACAATGACGTTATGGTGCAATAATGATGAGCCTAGCCCTTCGAGACCATTACGTAGGTGATGCAAAGATTCGTGGCCAACAGAACTGCTGGTTTTGATTTCGTTGCAACGATGGAATTTCGGGGTCTCCCTTTCTTTGTCTTCTATGCAGGGTTTATTCACCCTGCCTTATTTGACCTACGTTTGATAGAGTCACCGGACAACGGAATTGACATAACTGGGAGCTTGGATCAACGGAGACAGCAGACCGTCTGCTAGTTGTTTGGATGAGTCCCACCCAGCTGATAATAGCTAAATTTCGTGATGTTAGTGGAGGAAGTTACTAGTTGAACGGCACCCGGCGACAACCTACTGCCTAGTTCAATCACTGACGGCGCTACATAGTATCCATAAAAAGTTTGCAGTTTCTGCTTGAGTTCTAATTCATGGACGCCAACCTTCTTTCTGTTTACCATAAGTTACCAATCAGTGAGTTAAGTACAACAGCGTATACCGCATCAATGTATTCTTTGTTCTGTACGCTTTGGGAATACGTGCCTTCTCCTAGTACGGCATGCATTACGCATCCCGACTTTTGTGCATTTACTATGTTTCAAGCCTTTCAGGTCATTTATCAGGCGCACAACTAACTGACTCAAAAAATGTCTGGTAAAATCGTGCAGCAATAAATTGTGTATCACATAAATACATTTACGCTTAACGGTATTAGTTTTGTTACCATACTACGAATGGTACACTCAGTGTGTGCTGGTACTCAGTCTAGTTCCGGGAAGGGAAAGCCGTTAATAGCAGTTACTCAAACACTGTTCTTATGTTGGAACAGGTATGTGTTGTTCAGCTTGAAATGGGTCAAATCCAACGGAATCCTGACGGAGAGTGAAGTCAGTAACTTTATTCACATGAAAACAGGTCATTCAATCACATCAAGAAGCCATTCATTTAAGGGGCAGTGACAGAACCAACCACGTCCGTTAGATATCTGATGCAATCTACTGGTTGTACGATTACTTGTCTTGTTTGACGATGCAAACGGCCTTCAGTCGTTGAGAAGAATTCCTTTCTCTAACATACAGGAGTGTGACGTTAGTGGACTGCTGTCTGTCTTTCTCTGACCGCAGTGGCGACTGGTCAATACGACTGACCTACCGGAGTAGTCGGAACAGCTCGTTGATCACTGTCAGATTACTTCATACCAGATGGACCAGTTGATAAAAGCCTGAAAAGCTACACTTTCTGGTCTTCGAGGTTGTAGCCCAAGGTCACGTTGATTATCTTAGTAATGTCATCATTTCTTTGCCTTGCTGTGTAGGCTTATGAATCACAGGCTTTTATTTTAAGTCGTAGTCGTTCCATCCTCCGACTCGCAGAATAGATCAAATTGTCTTGTCCACTAGATCTCATCGTGTGGATAAGTGAAAGTATTCCAAGAACAGCCCTTCATCATCTGTCATCCAAGGTAATTTACAGAGCACATATTGACCGGTGAAATATCTACAGCAAGACAATCAAATTTAGCCATCCTTCTGGACTCAAGGTAATACTGTTCGAGATGTGTAGCGTATGCATGCTGTTGGATCGGTGGAGTGTCAGGAGACGAGCATATCTCACATCATTAATCATTACGGAACTAACGCGTTGCTGCACTGACGTCGCCTTTCTAAGTGAGTCAATGATTCTCACTCCATGGCGGTATCCGAGCACTGCATAACTTATCCGGCACGGTGAAGAAGGGTTGACTAAGTAACACTTGAAGTACGGTGGGAAGGTTGTAGAAAGGACTGTGCTTCGGTTTGTACATGTCATCTGGGAATGGCACCCCGTCCGACCAATACTGTATAGTGCCCTTATGGCACTTTTGCAATGATTAGATGAGCGAGTAGTCCAAAAACAGTAATTAGGCCTTCAGGAAAGCGTGATGCTCTATCCCCACTTACTTACAAGCACTCACTTTTCAGTCAACAGGGTGGTTTTCCCGAATGTTTGTCAGTCTTTGACAATATCACAAAGTCCCTCATTTCGTAAACAGAATAGACAGAGTGATCCACTAGTAGGCTGTTATCCGACAAAAATCAGGCAACGCGATCAGTAGAAGACTGCTCCGAAAGCTTTAGTTTTTAATCTGCCTTACGCGTACCGATTTTGTCCACAGTTGGTGAAGAGTACTAAATCTACCCGCATATTCACATAATTAGCAAACTTCCAGGAATCTTTCTGTTTTATTGGCTGTTCGAGTAGGGATAGGCTGTTCTTTCTTTCACAGATTTTCGTACCATGTCCAAACATCCAAGTTATATTTACCCAATATTCATTTCAAGGTACGAATCGATGCTGGAAAGTCATATGCTTCTTAACTAACGAATGACAAGGCAAAACGGCAATCACAGTGGTCTCACCGTCCTGCTGTAATCCTTAATTTGGTTACCCTTATTCAAACGTCCTTGTAACGAATAAACAGACAGCGTCATTAATGAAGAAACGCTGTCCTGTTCAACACCACAAGTTGATGAACCACAAAGACACAACGTCAGAAACCAAACTGACGTACCTCGAGATGGTTCCGTAAACAACAGTACGTGGTGAAACGTAGCTAACGAGAGTGGAATCTGTCGCTTTGAGATAACGATGCCCATCCGAAGACGTAAGCTTTTATAAAATTCAGCTATCAGTTTTTATTCAGAAGAGGTGGTTTTATCTGTCTAAATGAATTGCGGTAGCTATGGTAAGTCGAATGCTGGTTCACACTGACTAGTTGACAACTTCGGTGTTATTACTCACACAAACCATAGTAGGTTGATAAATATCGCGTTTCATTGATGACGTGTGTGAAATTTGGTTGCACAAACGGACTGTAGCATTATTTCGTGTCCAGAACATATTCCCTAACTTTAGGTATCCCTAGCAATCTGCCTAAGTGTTTGGATCATTCGATTTGCTCCAGTGGTACATCGTGTAAGCTTTTGATGTTAGTAATTCAACAGCAATCAAACTAACGAAGCCACACGTTGTTGTTGTCGGACTGTCTAGTATGAATTCAGAAAAACATCCTGTTATCACAGAAAGGAAGAATTATATTGCCTATTCACACCAGTTTTCGCTGTGCGATTTGGAAACCTGATCTGCACGTGAAGTAGGCGTGAAAATACTCCTGATATTTTTGATGAGTTGTAAGGGATTTTGATTTCCACACAATTTGAACATCATCGCAGCTTTTGCATTCCTATAGACTTTCCAGTAGACCTCTTTCAAGAAGAAACACTAGACTCGAGTTTCGCCCTTGTTAGAGCTCGCTATTGGTGAATATCTTTGCCACCGCCAAGACTAGAACTCCGGCCACGCTTTCCTGGGGCAATCGTGCTAACCAGTGCGCCATTCCCTTCACACGATCAAATTATATGAACTATATGTTAAACCTTTTTCGTTTGCGACTAATGTTCAGGTTGCCCGATAACCTCAAGGGCAGACAGAGTAATTGTTCTGTTAACTCTGATCAATGACTTTTCGATTCGGACTACCTTCTAAGATGAAATCACGTTAGGCGGTATTTTGCTAACCGATCAACAGTAGGGGTCGATTGGAATGTCTGTAATAATGGAAATACCGCGATCAATTGTGGGTCATGTTCAATTTTTGTGGAAAGCCAAGATTTCCTACCACACATTGGCGATCAGAATATCGCTCAACAAGTTAATGATTCCTGTGAGTTCAACTTGCTGGGACGTCCTAGTCGACTGGTCGGCAATTGGAGTTAACAGGACAGTTACTGTCTTCTCGCCGGACGATCGCGCAAACAGAGCATGGCTCCAAATCTATGTCCACTATTGACACATCAAGTTGGAAGATCGCGTAAACATGGTAGCTGTTAACCCCACCATCTTCCCCGAAACTTCTGAAACGCAGTTGGTTTTCCACTCAAAAAGAACGCAGGTTGTGTCAGTTCTTCCGCATAACACTTGACTATATGCCTTAGCGGGTATTATCAACTGAGACCAAGAAAGTTTTGAAACCCGCTAGTGTGGCCATATAACGATGTGGTTATGAAACACGAAGACTTTAGCAATCTCTTTGTATAGGGTATGTACGCGTCTTCTGCTAATTTCCGAAACTTACGTTCACACAAATCGTCCATTTATGACGTTGTCCGACTCAACAATCCCTGGCAGTCAATTGTATGTCTCTGTCCACAACGCTGCCTCAACCTGAATCTGCATTATTCAGCATTTGTCTTTTTAGCTCATTTTTATTGCTGGAATATTTGTCACATGTATTGTGGGCAACTGAGCTAGAGAGCCCTCAGGTCGGGTTTATAGCCGTTTGTGGAGAACGATTTCACTATGCCGTGG
Source organism: Paragonimus westermani (assembly GCA_008508345.1). NCBI lineage: Eukaryota > Metazoa > Platyhelminthes > Trematoda > Plagiorchiida > Troglotrematidae > Paragonimus > Paragonimus westermani. The sequence goes on from QNGE01000747.1 coordinate 90,621, forward strand.
TATGTATACTATGATCCACCTCGCGGTCGGACTTACGTATCAAGTGTTCCAATCTTAGCAGGATGGTAGAAAACTGTGTTGGCATTACAACGAGAAACGGTTGCAACACAAGTTTTTGGCTTGTCACAGATGCTATTTGTTCCGGCATTGATTAGTGTCCCGGCAACTAAGGAAGTACGGTGTGTGATTTTGCCTCAACTTTATGGATATTCGATATATGAAGGGAAAGAATGTTACCAATCAGACTAGGTACTCACTGAGCGTAACTTTAGATTTCCCTTAATTCTCACAGTTTTTAAGTAAACTTTGATGCATTTGCTAATTGTTATTCTCAGTTGAAACTATTCAGGAAGGGAGTTGAAAAAACTAAACGAAAAAACTCAATCTGGTTTTGAATCGTGAAAATCAGATAAAATGTCTAGATTGCGTAAGAAATAGTTATTTCTAATCGTGAACAGCAGTTAAGGCGACCTCACCTAATTCAACACGATTCACTACGTATGTCTGGGCAGTGTTATAACACTGAGACGTACTCGTTTCGTTGAGTTCCCTGTATACCAAATGCGATTTTGTATTCGTCTAGCGTAATTTCTCCATCTTTGTTCAGGTCATACTTACGTAGGAAACCCTAAAATATAATTTTTTTTTAAATATCAAGTTGAACATAAATGTTTTCAAGTGATTAAAAATTTGTTGAGTGGCCATGGAAAATGTTATGTGACAAATAGGTTTGTTTCTGGTTATTCAATATCACGCAAAGTACATGACGTGTGTATTAAACACGGTTGTTAAGACAATACGAGAAAGCCGCTAAAGTAACTTTATCTCAGAAAGGAGAGTATGGGTAAAGAATGGTATTTGTTTCCACTGCCTTCTTCTAGGTACACTGAGTTACTTCTTCCTGTGGAACCGCCTATGCACGACTGATGAACACCTTATTGAGTCGAATCATACCAACAACCTAGTCACTTCTGTTCGCTGAATTTATCAAGTCAGGGGTAGTTGGTCGTAAACCGTAAGATGTCGAAATCTGCCCGTCACCAGGGTGATCATGATTTGACTGATTTCTCCAACTTTATGAACCCTTAAACTTTGTGTTCGCGTATTACGATCGCCTTAGCCCACCACCCACATTATGTCCCATCACACTGCTGCCGCATAATTTGTTTAAATGTTTTGACACAATTTTATTAAAGCGTCGTTGCCATTTGTACCTAGGACCTGAGTAACCGCATTTCAACGTTTTACTTGTTGTGTTCATTTTGCTCTAAAAACACCTTCTCACAGGAACGAGTAAACGCAAACGAGGTTTTTCTCTACTCTGTGCAATCACATTCATTCAGATGCCGATGACAGTGTCTGATTAAAATAGTTAATTATTTACACTTTTGAGAACGAACATGGAAATATTCAGCAATGAAAGTCTGAATGATGTGACTAGATGATGCAATAATTTCAGTGTTCCATTTCCATATTTCTGTTTATAGCTACGGTTTCATATTATGCGATAACTCATGGATACCTTCATTAATGCAGGCAGTTACATCTCATAAGGCAAATGAAGATCACGATTTAGTCTCAGCAGATCACTGAGGTGAATTTTATTCAATTGAAACTCGCTCATGCCATCTCGTTGTGATGATGTTGATTCGATGAAAACGTTATATGATACTGTTGTGTTAACTTCGGCATTCTCTTTGGTGATTATGAAATCCAGTTAGTTCTGTGAGAGTATACATACTCGTGCGTGCATGTGACAGTTTAACTGTGTTTGTCGACACTCACCATAAACGAAGTTCTCATCTGTTTTGACACCGACGCCTGTAAGACATGGTGATAGCTATCCGCTCTCACGATTTTTATTCGTCGTCTCAAGTCTCCTCTACAATGTTTACTAACGCTTCGCTTGACATCTACTTTTGACATTGTCAGTCGAAATCTTGTAGTTAACCTGTCCGTTGTACGCGAACCCCATGATAAAATTATTTAATCACCCCATCTTCTATCAGTCCTCACAGTGTCCAGTTTACTGGTGTTGCTTTTAACAGGTAACGTACAACGCCCATTGAAATGCACTAGAGTTAGTCGTGTAAGAAGGTCATTACGGACCAAACGGAACAGAAAAAACGAAGCAGAAATCAAGAGAAAACTACAACCAGAACGTCATGCTGTCATTGTGGGCTGCAATTCAGCAAACAAGTAGCTCTACCTTCATCTCAGGCGAGAACTTCCACAAGTGAGCTAAACACATATCCCTCGTTTTTGGTTCAGAACAAGCTTAAATTCATTCTTATAGAGGCTCTTGATGACATTTTTTGTAATCCACGTGCCAGTGAACCCTCCAGGTATTCTATACGGTTGATTTCAATAATACAGGTCAGCCACCCGAGCTAGTCTTAAACCTGGGATAAGTACGTCTGTGCGACATACACATACGAATTAAAATGTTTTAATTATGAGGACGTACAATGTTTTTATCAAGTTTGAGAAATTCGGAGTAACAGAGAATCCTGAAGCGTCCTAACATTGATTACTGTCCACAGTGACCGTTTCCTTTGGCATCTACCACCCTCTAACAAGGCTTGTTTGTTTGTTGCATAAAAACATAACTGTTGACTTGGTCATCAATACATTTTTAAAAGGTGCAACGGCCACATAATTTCCACTACAGGATGTGCATAAATTTTTATGGATGGAAGATATTTAAAAATAAAATGTGTGAAAGTTGACTTAACAGGATAGAACCATTGATCGATAATAAAGTGTGTCCTAATGTGAGTTGTGCTGATATTTCTGAACAGAAACTAATCGATCAACCGCCATTATTAGTGATCGATAAAATTTTGATTTTTAGACCAGCTAACTATGAGATTGACCCGTTTTATGAAGCTTGAAAATAAAACCAGAGTTCCAGCTTGGTATTGTGGTGATATCATTCCATCTATTCTCATCGGATGAGATAAATAAAAAACAACTGAACACGAACTAAAAACTGGGTTGAATTTTATGAACGCTGTCCATCAGGTAGAGATTGAGGAATTCATTTTCCCCTGTCTGGTCTAACAAAATATATGAAAGCCTTCGGAAGTAACCCATAGGAAACAGTTGATAAAGGTTATAGCGGGAGGGCAGGTTATAGCGGGAGGGCATACATACACTGATAACTCGATCGAGTATTTTAGCTGGTACAGCCTTAGGTTGTCACGTGAAAGAGACCGTACTATCCTGCTACTAAGGAATATCCCAGCATAATCACCTGTAAGAAGCAGAGATTAAGGTTCATTATTTGTAGGAAAAAGATGACAACCATCGATACGTTTTACATGATTTTGCCGTTCGTAAGTTAACGGTAACAGGTGGACACATTCAAATTAGTTGAGGCAGACTGTAAGCCACCTACAGAATGTAAAATCTCCGTGTACTGTACAGTAAGACGGACGAAACTCAACGAACAAACCATGTGATGCCTTAAATCACGTCATCTGCTTATTTGCTTCAAATGTATGATCAGGTCATAAGCATTGTGTAAATTACAACCAAGAATGATGGGGGCCTGTACATCGAAAAACACCAGAGTTAGCGAGGTTTGCCGTTGTGGTCTGACCATTAAATTGTGTAAAGTTACTACGAATCGCAAGACAGTCACCTGAAAGTTTGGAAGTGGTTGGGGGGTTTAAATTGTTTCAATGTGAATACCACCCATACTTGTTCACGACATTCGCATTCAGATAAGTCATTCGAATACCCCATTTCAAAAGGAAGCACTAGTTTCAAATTTCGTTCTTAGTAGGGCTCATCGTGCTGGCTGGAACTTGCATTCCAACTCTAATGCTTGTAATACCTTTCGAAGACCTTTCGAATTGCGTAACCGAAAGGCTTATCTAAAAGTGAAGGTTACGACCAAGCGTAGGTGACGTTTGAATTGAAACAACCACCCGGGAGGTCGTTGATTAATGAATGAGTATCGGATTTGTAGAAAAGTCAACAACGTTATTTTTAATTCTTTCAAGCGTCTCTCTCTTAGTATATATATCTATACAAGAAATCCTGTGGTTTTCAGCAAATGATTTCAGAATGAATGTATCCGGTACATTTATGAAAAGAAAATTGCAGCAAACAAGCTTGTTTTCAGTGTTTCAGCATCAGGCTGAATGCAACACATTTTTATGGGTTCGATGGGATGGTGTATCAGTGAGGTAAGGGGTGGTAACCATTAGCGTCAAGTCAGTCAGGTGGTTTAGTTATGCATCAATCACGTGGGTTGTAAACATTTGTGAAGAAAATGGGTACGCCTACATAACGGCTCGATCCGTGGTATGGATGAATGTCCACGGGAGGCTTGGTGTTCTGACCAGACGTAAATATAATTTGATTGCAATAACCCCTGCAAGGGCTTGTAAACGATGTTTGAGCCACTTCGACTGCATCTGTAGTTGATGTCTTAACCGTGATGGCTCGGGTACCCCTTAACAAATAACGATATCTCAATGATGTGCAATGAAAAGGTTAAACCAATGGTGTGGAGCGGGGTGTCCAGCTAGACCTTGTCCTGTCCTGCTCAGTCGTGCTTTGTTCCGATCCCGGTCGAACCACTCAATGCATGTCCGAGTGTCGGCCGTGCTGAATCAAATCCGATGTGCAAATGATGCCTGAGCTCGTGCGTTCGTTCGGATGCGGAAGAGAGCTTTCGGGTGGGTGAATGTGTGGACGCGCATGTGCTAATGGGATAGTAGCGTTGCTTAGGCTAGGCGGCTTGACACGCGATGGACCGTGTGACCGGGCGAGACGACGGCTACATGCCCCACTAATTAAAGAGATCGGCTTAAACGAATCGGCTGAGTTGATTGGGTGACTCTATGTGCAGCAACTGCAGATGAACAGTCCATGTCACTTCTCAAGGATGATGTTCCGGGACATGTTCAGATGATCTCCGTGGACATTCATCCATACCACGGATCGAGCCGTTATGTAGGCGTACCCATTTTCTTCACAAATGTTTACAACCCACGTGATTGATGCATAACTAAACCACCTGACTGACTTGACGCTAATGGTTACCACCCCTTACCTCACTGATACACCATCCCATCGAACCCATAAAAATGTGTTGCATTTAGCCTGATGCTGAAACACTGAAAACAAGCTTGTTTGCTGCACGTTTCTTGCCATGACATTGTGCATTGAAACAGGCGAGCGAGGCCATCAAGTTTTGGGCATGAGCAACGATAACTAAAATGATAAGAGCCCCTGACATTCTTGGGATTCCACTGAAATTTCTGATACTTAGCGAAAAGAAGCTGATCACTGTATGTTATAACATGGAAATTTTGAAACAAAAGCTAAAACCGATGGTGGATATCATGTTCAAGTAAAAATGGATAGTCTACCGCATAACACTTTTGAATTATACTTCATTTTTAAAAACCTTCTAACGCATTTCTTTCAAGAATAACTCACCTTAACTTGATCCATGGTAAATCCAAAGCTTTTTAGTCCATTTTTGAGTTCCTCCAAGGATACTCGTTTATCACCGTCGACGTCCAAGATGGTGAACAATTTCAGGAGACCTGCGTTGGTTGCTTGTTTAACGGGCATTTGGAAACTGTAACAGATCATCACGACAAATGTCTTTAAGACCCGTCAGTATATATTAAATTGTATTCTCACATATTTTCACGTTTAAGTAACCAAGTTATTGTCTCTACTGGTTTTCAAAACATTTAGCACAACCATCAATCAGTAGGCCAGATATGCGGTTGCAATGTGTTCGAAAACCTAGGAGTGGATACGATTGAAAATGATTAGTTAGGTACTGCTAAAAAGTATTATGTGCCTAATTTTAGACCATTCGTACTCACACGAAATTTACAGTCAACTACGAACACGATGCCTTTTGGACTGGTGGAATAAGCTGAACGTCACGATTTGAGTGCTATTCAAGGTCATCTCACGGTATGATAGTGTGTTGTATGAATCAAGCGCATCGTTCATTGAGTTACTTGCTAGCACCGATGAAAGCTTTAGCGATCGATTTTGACTACTATGTCTGTATGAAGTTGACCCAAATCAGACACACCCACGGTTCTCACGTGCTTTTGCATGTGCAGTTTAAGGACACAGTATACAATCGGTTTTTAAGTTCTAGCCGTGAATTAATATACCTATAGCGGAAATTAGTTCACAGAAGCTTGTCAGTTGCTAGTGGTTCCACATAAATCATCCAGTTACTTATCTGTTTGTTTGTGCACACTATTTTTCCTTCTATTGAGTCTCATTTTTGAATTCTTTGGAGCTCAGCTGGACGTGAGTCGTGGTTTACCTATGGTTAATTTAAGTTTGTTCGTAGCCAGTCTCGTTGCTACGATTTGAAGTGGTACTGAAATACTTTTCATTGTTCGCTAACTTCAATAATATGGGAATGTGGAGAACCACTTGGGATAAGCAAACTCAACGATGTGAATTATATTGCTACAATTCCGTTAATAGAGAACTTTTACACATCGTAAATGAACTACAGAAAGTGTTAGGGGAGGAATCGATATTGCGTAATGTCACAAATCTGAAGGATTGCCCTTTTGAACCACTTGAACTATGGTATAAAATCACTTTCTAAATGCTTATTAATCTCAAACTTATGGCTAGTTTGACAACAAACGCATCAGTTCTTAAGTGGTTGCAAAAGGTGAGTTGACCGAAACACAGAAAACCAAAGTATGGTATAAAACCACTTGTACGGTGCCGATTGACAAAAACCACAAGAAAGCCTCTTCGTTACTTTGAAACTTATGAAGTTTGTGCATGCTCCTAGGAATCACTACATGAAGGATGAATGACGTTTTGACCTTCGGTTGGTTAACGCATTTAGATGGAAGGTGCTGCGCTTCATGTTACTGAGTGTAAGTTGTCAGTTGGTATGCCCTACTCTTCTTCGCCACTATGGCATGTAATAAGTGAATGTGGTTCCCGGATCTCATTCTACTCGAAAGATAGCATGCCGTGTTGATCAAGTAGTATAGCATTGGGCATATTCTTGCTAATGTAGACAGGTTGCTGGAGATTGATGATCGCTTCACCCACTTGGGCAGACAACTCAGTAGTTTACAGTGTTGCTGACAAAGTATCTGTGCCTGGTGAATCTGTCAATGCCCGCAATTTTTAAGGTCAAAAAAACGTTTGGCTGCTAGTTGAGCAAAGAATTTATAGCGTCTATGTGTGCTCAATATTGTCTCGCAGATCAGAGATGTGGTTCATTAGAACGAAAGATACACATAACCTGGCATTATTCGACCATCGTTATCTCCGTCAGTTGGCCTATATCGAGGGTGCTGACTGTGAAAGCAAAACAACAGTCTGTTGCTCCGTATTTTTGGGATATGCAAGTTTGTTACCGATATCTGTGGTAATGGAAATGTATAATTCCCACCGGTTGGGTCACGTAGTCCACCTGCTACTCTGCGCACTGTTCCGTGCAATGACTGTTGAGACAATTTGCATAATAGCCGGATAACACTGACGTCACAGCATATAAAGGCTTTGACTGCCCCGTTGACCATGGCTGAGAAGTGTCATCCACGAGGTCAGGGGCGTCAGAGATACCAGTTACTTATTTGAAATTTCCTCTGATGTAGTAGTGCATCGCAACCGCTGCGAAGTCCGCGGTTGAAAGATCACTCATCAGTATGCGTGTAACTCCGGTGTGTTTGGCTATACCTTGAACTTTTGGTCACTGTTATTAATTCGTCATTATGGACGTGCTGCCACGTTATCAACAATTTGGTCCACAGTATTCATCGGTACGTCTCGAAACTGAAGCTACTGACGTGCTTCTCATTACAGTTTAAATGCTTTCTTAACAACAGAAGTAGCGAATGCACTGACATTGTCTCATCAGAATTCAGAGTATTGACCCACTATTTTTTGACAATAAAACTAATTCTGTGACATTTTAAACCAGTTTCAATACTAGTCTACTCATCTTGTTAACTTATTCATCAACATGTATATTTATGTTGCTCATATATTCAACATTCAAGATGGGACCAACTTACTTTCTAAGCACAAACAGAAAATCGTTAGCACGAGGTGTATTGCGTGACAGTGACTAATCTGCCTGTAACCAGCTTCATTATCCTACCTTTGGTGTCTTGCTAATCAACATGTGAACTGGTGTACTCTTTGGGTCACTTAAGTGTGACTCATGAATTGTTTCTGCTGTCATGTACACTTCCGTCTGAAGTGCCATAGGCATTCAGAAGATTTAGTTGAGTGGTTTTCAATCTGCTGTTGTTCATTCATTCGGCCACTGAAAGCGATGAACTAAGAGAAGTTGGGGCACTGTCTATCATAACTCCCCAGGTGTACCCTCACAGATGGTACATTTATCTTGTTCATCTCTGCATGCAACCACAAACATCACGTTGCCAACCATTCCTATGAGTAAGTGCGTTCATGCACTCCAAGAAATCCTACCTGCTGTGGCATTATTACTTGAACGTGCGCCTCAAAATTCACGACGGGAAATCCAATCAATTGGATAGGATATCATCACAACGTCACTCATATGACCAAATGTGACTGAACGATGTTCATATGGCGATTGTGCTTTATATCGATGACAGTTACCATAGCGCAGTTTTATTCGCTTCAAGTGCCCTTAGCCTTTCGTGAAAGCTGTCCATCTCTGTTTGTTCACGTGAGGCCGAACGAAGCAAGAAGAAGGCTTGACCATATCTGACCTACGAGTCGATCTGTCAGATCTTACCCTGTGTTTTTAGTGATTTCATTCCAATAACAGGGTGCACTTCGTAGAAGACTTGTACGGAGTGGGTGAATACTACCTAATGATGAAGGTTGATCGGCAGGTTTGACGAAATTAGCAGTTGTTGGTATAAAAGGTTTATCGGTCTCCGTTGACAGAATTGTTCGTAGCATGAGAATGGTCGAGCTGTGTGGTCCGTTATAGCTAGCACAACTATGTGTGATGACGGTTGATTCGATCGTAGCATTAAATTTTTTGTTATGAAGGCTGTCCTGTCAATGTAAACAAAGTCACCCCATATTGAGAAAGCATTTGGGGAAAATGACGTATTTGGTTATGGCAACCATTTTGTAAGAGCCACTTTCGGTACGACAGCGCTCAGTTGTAGTCATCTGGTATCTGTAGTTTCATCTTCCCAAGGATCGACTTGGTCCATCTGCATCGTATGATAATTTATCTGTCGTGATTTGGTTGGCATATATGATAATCAACTATATCAATCCATTTATTGGAACGGTATCTAAATAAGGCTGGCCTGTCACTCATTTGAAGGGACTCAGTTATGAATATACTACTGGTCATGTTGACTTGAAGAGAGAACACCTACCCCTAAATGCACGGAACAGAGAACACTGGAATTTAAACTTCAATAAGAGAAAAAGTAGTTGAGTTATGTCTTTCGAGGCGTTGGCTAAACTGGTAGTTCCCAGAACAAGCGACGCCATCGAAAAGACCTACAATGGGGCGAAACTGCTAATCTCGTTCAGATCCAACCCGGTAGTTCACGTACAGCTCAAAGATGTGTAGTCTAACTGCATGACTTAATTTTGTCTTTACTCTTTCACATGTTCATGTTGAGCACGTTACGTCGGTCGTACAATCAGGCGACTTTCTCAGAGGATAAGTGAGCACCACCTCACATGGCTGATTAGAGGCGAGGTGAAGTCCATTTTGAGTGCAGTTCTGGCGCATCTCGTTGACCCGGATTTGTCTTTCCAGCCCATTTGCTGCTTGTCTAGTCATAATTCCAAGGGAATCAAATTTCGTACTGCGCAACTCACAGTTTTACGCTCAGAAGAAATTTGCCGAGGTCCTATAATTACCATGACCCCCGTTACTAACTCGACACCTGCGGAAGTTAAATCGATCGTCTTACTGTCCCACAATTCACAACCGTTAGACTTAATTATGTAACAAATTGTTCTTGATTTCGCTGACTTGACAACCATGAAGTGATACAAAGTGTAATATAACCGGCCCGAGGATGAATAACTGGACACAGACTGTTCGCCAAAACACCTTTTACTCGTGGCTTAAAAACTGTTATAATCTGACGCAATCATGGATAATCTGACCGCGAGATGTTAGGAATTCTAACGTCATCTATTAAGACCTGATCCTCGGTGAGTTTTATTAAATGAGATTGAATCAATCGGTCGAATGATACAGGAGACTTTAGAGCACACTGGTCAGTCACAGCTGCACACTAGTGAATACACTATTCACACGAGTAAGACGAATCTGTACACAGGATAGTCTTGTGAACAAATGAGACTTGATCACATCTGTACTACAATCTAATAGGTATCCAAAAAGGTCCATAGAAAGGCATAATAGGCCGAAGTCATCTTCCAAACAGGTGGCCACAGTTAGAAAGAAGGTTTATGTGAATTTTTTCAAGGTGATTATAGCATACATCAAACAGCTCAAAGACTGGTGAATTTGGTTAAACGAACATTTAACACAGCGGAACTCTGTGTATAAGCCCAAACCCAGAAACTGCCTGTCCCTTCAATCAAAGGAGATCAGTCTGTAGATGCCACCTCACATTGTGTCTACCAATTTACATGTAACTGCAAAGAAAGTTACATAGGCAAAACCGAGGGGTGCTTGTTCTCCAGAGTAAAGGAACATTTGCCTAAACGGGTGCAGAACTCAGTATTACAGAAAAACGACAATGTGGTTGAAACAAGCAAGCAACCAGCTTTCGCAGTCGCAAGACACCTCTTGACCACTGGTCACGTTATCGATCCAATTTGTGAATTCAGAATCTCATTACGTCACTCCAATCCAAGATACTTGCGATTTGCTGAGGCCGCTGCAATCAATCGACTGAAGCCGATCTTATGTGTTCAGAAACAATTGCTCGTAAACTTGACCATTCCCTGGAATTAGTGACCTTTCCTAAACCACCGATTGACTATCCACCCTGCCCCATAACTGCTCTATATAAAAAACCCGTTTCATGTTATTGTTAATTTGGTATTGATGAGTCAATATGAAATGCTTGTATCTACCAGTTTTCATGTTCTAACGGTCTTATTCAAACTTCTGAAGGGAACGAACTGTTTCGACTTTAAAACAGCTTGCGATGCACCATGTCTTCAGAGCAGAAAGAAGACATATATTGTGACATGTCAACATTTTGTTTACTCTCGTGAGTCGCAAACGTAAAACATGCCACTTGTATACATCATACAAGTAAGAACAAACATGGGCTAGACAGGCCTATAACCACATCAAGTCTTACGTAATCACGACCATGGCAACCCGATAGATTGCCTCAACCCCTGTTTGTCCATATCTGTATGATGTGTATAACTGGCAAATTTTACGTTTGCGACTGATGAGATAAGAGAAAATGTTAACATATCGCGATCCATATCTTCGTTCCGCTCTGATGAAGTGGTTGAAGGGAACTCGGTGTTTAAATTTTTCTAAACAGAGAAGCACTATGTGCCGAACTGATCCATGTAAATCTTTACCACTCGCAAGCCAGTTTGCTAGTCACAATGCCGAACTATACACAGCTTTGTTTTTCAGTCTGTCAGGTATGTAACTCGTTGATACGAAGTTACTCTTAGTTAGACCGGGAAGAGGCTTCTACCGGAAATTACGTGTTTAACGGGTGTTTTATTTCTTGTGAACATTTTTTGACCTCGCCCTTGTGCTGGATGGCAGACAAGCCTATTACATTTAATCATGCAGATTTTTTTTGTACCGAGAAAGTAAGTCCGTTGGTGTGCTCCAAAGATTCAATGAAATGTACAGAATATGAAGTGAAAATGAACGCGTTGGTCCCTTAAGTTGAAGGTATGTAAGCACCGATTGAAATGTAGTATACACAACGGCTCTGCTTGCTGTCAGTTCTCTATCCACTTGCCTCAAATCTTTTTATTTTGCCTTGTTATCAACGCTATGCTTGGATTTATTAAGCATAATAGTAGTTAAAAATATTTTGTGACCGACGAACCTGTCGGCCATGTTTGAGTCCTATCTTGCGATTGTTCTCTCAGGACGTAATACTCCGGCCGATCACAGACAGTAACACAATTGGACAATTCTGCCGGTTCCGTCTGCCTACGTACGTATTTCCATCCGAAGACTCATTGGCTGATAAGACTCGTATCCAGATGAGCATTAAAATTCAAGAAACCTGAGAGTAACCACGAACTGACCAGATATTTTTGTGTCTATGCCCACACATCCCTGTTTACACCAAGGGCGGGTAGAACAAACTGAATCGACCGTACACTGGTTATTATTTTCAAAGTGTAAATAACGTTTTAGCAAATAGTGACACGTGTCCAATGTAGGAGGCTGACGCTCACATTTTCAAACCAACTGTATCTGGTTTGAATGGATCAATGTGCTGCTGGTGTATGTGTGCATGTGGAAAGAGGTTTAAGTCACCCAGAACAGACAGTCGGTTACTCACCGATGTCGACCGAATCGTAGCCTACAGTTGATCATAGAACTGATCCTTTGTATCATCGATGTGGCACACAGTTAGAACATAAACACTAACAAATGTAGCACACTTACTTCTATCCAATCGTAGGCACATGGGCAGGATTCGATGACTGATGCCATGCGGTTCGCCTAACATCAAAGAATTGATATGATCAGCGACTGTAAAACAGACACCATGCTCGCCATCATCGTCTTCCGGGTAACCTATACAGTAGAACGTGTACCCAGCACCTGCTTCCCTCAACTTACCTTGGTCTGGAAGGCTTGTATTACTCAAAGCTGCTACGTCGATTCCACAGCGACGCAGTTCCATCGCGATCAATGCGGTTCGTCGTTTCGGCCGTCCTGAAGTTCTACATCGATCCGCAAACGTGCACACATTCCATGACACAACGGAAAACGCCTTGTGTCCTAGGACCTGTTTCAGGTTGATCTTGTGATACTGAGAATCGAATAAGCATTATCTGCTCTAGGATTTGTGCTGCAGAGATTATTGTGGGAGAGGTCATTGGGAGAGTTCGGCAGTAGAACATTTTTGCCTATCCGCCCTGTTGCAAACAGCAGAGAGGGCAACGCGATTTATACTGTGCGACGGCCGGTGCAATTTGGTCTTGGGTTTATGTTCTACTCGCATAGATTTTGTGGGCTTTGGATACTGCAAGGACGTCCACACATAGAAGGGAGATCGATTAAGACCCTCATCTAAAGACTTTGGCTGAAATGCCTGTGCCGCAAGGAGGCGGGTGACATACACAAACGTAAACAAAACCAAAATCATTGACTGCCAGCAACAACCAAACTGCAACAGCTAATCATAGTCTCGAGAGCCACACCAATAAATTTAACATGATCACGTGAGGTATGCATAGAACGTGCAACACAAGACATGCTAGTGTAGACATACTATGGTACAGACAGACATGTCACAAACACACAAGGCCAGATCAGACAAGAAAAAACATCATACAGAACCAGATCACGACAGATTGACACCATCCACAAAGAGCTCATCTGCCACTTGTCCGGCTGCTCCACTTCGGCTAGTATGACATGGTTGAACCTGTGAGTTGGACGCGAATTGGTAGCTTGACCAAGAGTCCCTGGATCTTACGACATTGGTTCAATTAATGAGAACGATGATCGTCTGCCCAGTCTGTTTGTTACCCAAGGACTAGCTATCACAGACACTCGATCTCAGCCGGATCCCAGCGACATCGTGTCGTGCACTCACTCCTGAAGAGGTCATCATCATTTGCTTGATGACGTGATTGCTTAACAGCGCGACATTCTTGAAGTGGGTACCCGCGGGTGATGTGTGGCGCTGAATGTAGTGTCGATCATAGACTGACCAGGACAAAATTGTTTATCCATGTACGTAGGCCTGTTTGCTGTAGATCCTTCGGACTGTGGCAGAAATTGGGTGTCCAAAGATTGGAGAACTGTGAAGCGATTGCTGCTTTTCAGTGTGCAGTTGCTGCTCGTCTGAAAGACTCTCCATTATCCGTTGCAGCTGAAGAGCTGTGGCAACAGCTCAAACAACACATGAGGGCAGCAGCTGACGGAACGATCGGGATCGAACGCCAGAAAAGTCCGGACTGGTTCATTGACAACAGTGCGACTATCTTGAGCCTGGTACGAGAGAGGAATGCGACGTCTGTCACTTCCGGACAATGAAAATAGGAGATCGAAATTCCGGAGTGTTCGCAGTCAACTGGCCGAATGTCTTCGCGGAACCAAGGACAAATAGTGGAGGAGAAAAGGTAGGCGGATGCAGGTGTGGGACGAACGTCGACGACACAGGCAGTTTTACGGTTCGCACGATGTTTTCTGATCCGTCTGTCCAGTCTTCTAAAGCGCTGGTTGATGTGAACGCTGGCTGTTTCTGCTCCAAGCTAGGAGACATCATGAAAATCTGGTGCATAGGCAAGGTCCAGGCAAGAAGCCTACTAAACTGACTGAATGCAGTTGTTTTGAAGGCCAATGTTTCTCAGCAGCATTGTGGATTCTGGGCTAGTCGCATTACAATCAACCTGGAGTTTGCTGCTTGACAGCTTCAGGAGAATTACCGCGAACGGAACCAGCCCCTGTGTGCCCTGTTCATGGACTTCACCCAGGGTTTGATTCCGTGAACTGCAAGGCGTTGTGGACGATGCCTGGTAAGGTTTAATGACCAGGTAGTTTCGTAAATTTGATTAAAATGTGGGTATGTGGGCATGAGGACGATGGTCTAATCGTGTGGACCGACCTTTGATGATTTTGACATCGTCGCTGGCGTGAAGCAGGGTTGGGTCCTGGCCCCAAGTCTATTTAGTTTATGTTTGACTGTATGCTAATGCCTGCTCTTCAGCGCTCGGCTGGGGGCGAAGTTAAAATTAAATTCTGGACAGATGAACACTTGCAGAATATTCGATGTTTCGGCGTGTCAACCCGGCTACATACCTCAACGATGCGTATGCTTCTGTTTGCAGATGACAGCGAATTGTTAGCACATGATGAAGACGAACTTCGGCAACTGGCCACGGCTTTCGCGACCGCGGCATTCGATTTTGGATCGGATATCAACACAGGTAAGACTTCTTTCTGTCAGGTTTCTCCGGGTGGAGTTCCTGTTCCTGCACATGTGCTTAAGATTCGCATTGACGGCTACGTTGTCGACAGCTGGGCATGCTTCTGATACTTGGGTAACAATTTGTCGACAGATTTGTCCGTGGACCGCGAGCTGCTAGTTAGTGTGTTGAAGGTTATTGGTGCTTTCGGACGCCTTTAAAAACGTGTTTGGAAGAACTACAGTCTGAAGCTAAGCACTGGGCTCTTTGTTTACTGCTTAATGGTGTTGTCTATACTGTTGTACGGCACTGAAACATGGACACCGTATTAAAGGGAAGCGCACTACTCGAAACTTTCTCACTTGCAGTGTCTGAGACGCTTCTTGGTTATTCGGTGGTCAGATATCATGCACAGGATGGAAGCCGTGCTGATGTTTAGTCAGCTGTATTGGCTAGGTCACGTCCGACGAATGGGAGATGGTCGTATTCCACGGCAGTTTTTTTACGGACAATTGTAATAAAGTAAGCGAAATCCTTATCTTAAAAACAGGTATAATAGGATGTTATTCATGTAAGTCTTCTGCGTCACACCATTGATTTTAGATGTTGAGAAGACGGCGTGGAATCGGATGGTCTGGAGAAATAAAGTCCTAAAGGGCATCCGCAAGTCCATTGAACAAGTATTACAATGCCGAGAAAGGAAGCGGGCAGTACGGATTGGAACCATAGGTGCCATAGGTTATGGTGACACGAGTGTATGACGTTGCGATGTGTGCGGCCGTGAATGCGCTGGCCGTTTGGGATTAGTAGTTCACCAACGCGCCGACAGTGAACCGCCGGCGAATACACAACAAGTACATTTGGCTCCAGTAAGTTATGTCACTTACACTAATTTTTTTCGTGTTCGCATCGACCAACGAACACCGTCGATTGGCAACTCACCTGCCCCTTTATTCGAAAACTGGATGTCTGTGGTCTCCTACCTTATTTCTTCTTCAGCTCTGTTGGTATGATCTGTGGGGAATGTTCCGTCAGTTTTCCTCCAGACCAAGCTTGCATTGTATTTTTTCTCCTATCCTCTGTAGAGTACACTAACATCCACTCGTATACTGAACCACTTCTTGCAATATATTTTCAGTATTTTTCCTCCCAGATTGGATTTTACCAATGGAGTCTCTCTCTGTTTATTTCACAAGATGTAGGGGTTTAAGCTTCGCGCTAGCCTACCTGTTGGCTAACCAGCACTGGTCGGCCGAACATAAAGGCCACAGTCACACGCCTCCTGATCTTATTCCTTCGTGTTCACACTGGATACGTGGTGCAAATGAAACTACCATTGTTGTGGCACAAGTCACTTATGGTAATGGTTAGGCACATGCATCTTTCGGCATCGGTCACTGTGATATGCTAATCCGAACTGGATGCTGCCAACCGTAGAAACAGCTTGCACGGTTCCAGCAATAAACCATCATTTTTCAGTGTTATCACCAGTTTGAGTTGTCATACTCCGTTACTTTTTCATTCCAGTCACATGGCTAACGGACGAGATGACGTAATATTTTCAATTGGACAGTTTACTTTCATCATTATAACGCCAACTTAAATGAAAAGGTGCAGATAATTTTCACACAGCGAATGCTCATAAACATGTGTGTGCCTTTCAGCTACAGTAGCAAGTACTCAGCATGCCTGGTTACAACCTCCAGCATTAACAATCCATTTGACGTCATCTTTGGTTACTAATTCTTAATTCACACACGACTATCTTTATGCTGATGACGTATAAGGAACTATCCACTGGCTGCTTGGTCACGTGCACTTACAACCGCAATGGTTTTAACGTTATGGCATCGTAATTAGGAGCCATTCTTCAAGCATGCTTTCTAAGTTTTGTCAGATTCTTCCAAGTTTTTCCAACAAAGTTACTGGGAATCACGAAACTTGGTCGCTTTTTTAATTACACGAAGTACGGTTAGCTTTAATTCAATCTGTCAAATCGAAAGGGATAGTTCAGAGTTCGCTTGACGTACCAGTTGGGCACACCTAAAAGACGCCATCCATTTTACCGATTCATATAAGTTTGTTTTATGGAGTGACTGACTGATGCGATGAGAAGAAATCCGAACCAACGTGAGCCAAAAGAATCGTTTGTCTGTGCTCGAAGGTAACTGTGAAAATAGGGTTCACCCCGACCACTCATTAATGTTCAATACAGTTTAACAAAGTTGGCTACTTTCACTTACTGATTAGTGAAAACAGGAGGACCGCTGCGTTTTCTTTGCAGGCGGTTGAACAACCTGACCACTATTCGAAATGATAGTAACTGTAAGACGGTAATACACGGATTCGGTTACCAGACCTTTATCTGGAGTACACTAAAATACAGCACCGAAATCTATGATAATTTCTTCTCGCGAATTGTGTATTTTTCCAAGAAACTTTAAGCGAAATGTACAACTACACTACATCAAACTCGAAACTAATTAGTATGGATGGTGACTTTTCATTACATTTTTCTAGGGTAAAGGAGTTCAAGTAGAGGTGTTTTTCCCCAGAATTCCTACATGATTTGCACTTCAGTGACTTGCTCATATCTGACTGAGTACTCTTTACTCGCGCTCACTAACCTATAAACTACAGTGGTTTTGTGTTGAGAGAATATCAATAGGAACGGGAATTCTCAGTCAGCTTTACAATCAGACCGCATAGGACTAAGTAAATAATAAATTATGTATAGGTCACCCTACCAAACTTTTATCAGTTTGTGTTAAATCATCGGCAACGTATCGACCTTGTTGTTTTAAAATCGACGCATTATGTCCTTAATCATTCACGTGCTGTTTAGCGAAATCGACTTTTTACTCGGTGAGAATAGAATGGCAAATATTACAGCTGATGTTTCCATTGAAAACAAACCGCAAAAGCACTGACAGAGAACCGAGGGAACATTGATTGTAAACTATGAAGGCGGTAAATGTTTGTATATAAAAGGTGAGTTAACTTTTTTAGTCAAACCGTGTCTTCCTTTGTAAAAATATCTAACATTTGTATCGGGAATAAACATGCATTTCATATGGCACAGCATTCGTTAATGTTCGCGAGCTTTTTACACATTTGAGTTATCTGCTTGATAGTTTGTCCGCTGAATACTGAAACTGTTACAGGTGACAAATAAATTACCCGTTTTAGCAGAGGGATGAAACAAATCGGAATCAACTATTTGCGAGAATTCAACATCGTTTTTATTTATTTCCGACTTGTATATTCAAACTCCTTGCAAAATATGCGATGAAATTTATATTTTGATCTTTGATTGAATTTGGTCAGGAGTGTGTTCACCTGCCCAAACTGTCTGTGGTACCAGCGTGTTGAAAACCGCCCAATCACTTTTATACCGCGCTTGACCAAATCACCTCATCTCAACCCTCCCTTACTATCGCTTATGTGTACAGTCTACAAACAGTCGAAATTGACAGCTACCCATTTGTAATCTAGTACTGGGCAGCATTTTCCATGCAGTCTGAAACCTCCACTTAAGTGAAACGTTTTATTCACGGACGCACAGATGGGTTCACTGTGCAAATTCTAGAGACGACAGATCTAATGTTGATGAACGGTTAATCATATTTGCACAAAATTATTGACGTGAGGTCAATGAAACTGTGCTCTTGAGCATGCCATCTTGATAACAAAAAATTCCAAAGTTTGATTTTCAAGCTTGAAGTGAGGACAATCTATAGATGAGTTCTGACATCGTTTAAACTTGAATCTCTGCTTTTTTAAAATAGATCTACCGGATAGTTAACCTGAATTTGATAGCCACAACAAATCTCGAGTGATTTTAAGAATACGAAAGTTGGAATCCTTATTACTTAGACATAAACACGTAAGTCGTAAATTGTGTGATTTTGTGTTGATTACTTGGCATCAACGGCCAAGTCTTGCTTGCGAAATCGAGCTGTTACAAACAGTCTTTTTCGGTATGACCGATTTGGTAATCCCGTTTGCATGAGACAAGAATGAATTCTATATGGTAGGTAGTTGGCAAACGCGCGCAAGTGGCACTGAAGTCAGCCATGAGATATGGACTGGACTCGTGCTTTTCCGAACTTCAAGTAGACCCGGACTGCATTCAAGTTCATCATACTTAGTAACCCCAAGAAAATGTACCATGGATAACGTTTTGACATGATGCGACTCAAAAGTCACTGTATGAATAGTGCGATTACTTTCTCATCTGAAAAACAAGTTTTTTGATGCTAATGATTCGCATGTAAATCACAGAATTATGACCTGCGGCATTTTGAGCAACAGTGCTTGCTGTCTGTCACTACAGACGCAGACTTGTCCCGTTTTTCTGCAGAAGACTTATCAAACAATGCTTCCAAGTTTCTTCCCGCATTTAATAGAATAGTACACACCGAATCATATAAAAACAACCAGGTTGTTCATTTGTGCGATTTTTTAAAAGCATTACCTTGTATGTGTATGCAAATCATCTTGTAGACTGGTGTGTTGCCAGAGGAAATGTTGACAACAGTAGACTTATTGGAAGGGAAAGAGGTGAGATTGTGTCCACAAAATATTGCGAACCGTATGGTGTGATCTTAGGACGCTGTACATAAATTCACGTTGGTTAACTCTGGTGATCACCTTGGGTCGGGAAATTATTACGTTACCTTGTAGCGTTTTCAAGGATTCATGGAAGTGAAATAAATTGTGGACACTGGTATTCACACTTTTGACTTAGAAGCACTCCTTCGAAGATGTCAAACAAAGAATCTTCCTACAAGTTACTATCAGTGTATCACAACTGGATCATTATTTCATCATCGAAATCATCAACCTAGGCAGTATCCTTGGCACTCGTGGGAAACGGCATTTTGACCAGTCACTTCAGTTGGCACAATCTTGAATTCAAGTAATCCATAAATTATCGTGATTCGGCACGGCATGACAAGTGACATGAAGCAACATTCAACAACCGTATAAAGGGGCTCAGTCCCCCGTGAAAGTCGAATTTAGATAATTACAGACTTCGTTATGGCTAACAATCTGTTGCCCCTTAGACCAAATCAAATTGCTCATTCCGTTGTGTTAGCAGTGTCAGCCTTGGTCCCAGAGACCTGGTTGTCTAAACCAACCTGTCAAATGATCCCCGGCAGGGTGCCTTTCGATTGTCAGTGACCGTTACCGTCCGTCTTCAGTAGTTGTTTGGTGTACATCAGGATTATTGGTGCTGTCGCTTGAAACTGTTGCCCGACGACCATGTAGCTTGTTGTGCACGCATGGATAACGTCCTACGTCTGCGCGGATGCACCTCTTCTGTTTCTGAAACTTGTCACACATCTTGTTTCGGAGTGTTTCCACCGATTGGACACGGTGAAAAGAATATGTTCTATCGGAGCAAATCGCGCTGGGAACCAGGGAGTTTGTGAGGGGTTTACGACCTACCTCAGATGACTGCGATTCTCACAGCTTAACCGATTTGACAACAACGATAAAGAATGTAAACATATGGTTGATAGGAAATGTTTTTCCGAGACTTAGAACTGCATGTCTTTTTTTACTCACCTCAGTTCTGCAACCAAATGGAGGACCGTGATTACGCGGAGATTTGTCTAAGAACATTTGATGACTTGGACGTTGACAACATTGGTCAGGTACACAAAACCCAAATCAGTTCAAGACTAGCTGGTCTTATACCTGAAGACTGCAATACTCTTGTAAGCCACCAATTCATAGCTAACAATGAAAATTTCTTTTTTTCGTCTTCCTGCTCACAAACGTAACCACTAGTCGATAATTTAGTCTGTTTTGTATCTGACTCATTGCTGACTGTGTTTACTGAAATCCATGTAAATTCAGATTTCCATCAACTACCACAAAAGGTGTTCCTTCGATAAAGTGGCCGGTTGTGTGCGTGCGTGTAAAAGTCAGTGTTGTAAATTGTTGTTCCACCGATAAGTATGCATTGGAGTTGTTCGACTTATGTACACATGCAATTTATGCGAACAGAAAGAGCGGAGATACCACGAAGTGTTCATAGTGTTGCAAGGTGTGTGGATGCAGATGTAACTGCGACGGTGAATCGAATAGTGTGTGCTTTACATGCGGCAAAGACAAGTGGTCACTAAGTGATAAAATGCTAATCGGATTCGCCGGGCATGTATCTAAATAAGTCTCAAATAATACACGGCTAAGGGTTAGACCGTCTGAACGTGAATGTCTCCGTTGCCGATAAACTTCATGTTGTTAAATTTTGGAAATAGGTGTGAAGCAGTCTGTAGATGGTCATTCCGGTGTTATTTACGTGATGATCTACATGACGGATATAGTCCCCCATGGATTCTGTGATGATGGTGTAGTCCAGGCTAAGCTTCCGGTCACTCGCGACTGTCCCGTAAAGAGTGTATCCACTAGATATTCAGCGACTGGATTTTAAAGTATCTCTGCGAAATTGAAAAAATGTAAATGACAAAAAGTGACGGAAAATGCGCTGAATGGACCTGGTTACAAACCAATCTGAACTGATCAATCTCTGGTTTAAAGCCATTAGAGCTATTCTTGCCGACCGCCGGCGAGTGATCAGGCAGTAGATGGAAGGGTAACAACAAACAACCTTTAGGCGCTAACTTCTCTACGCTAAGAGACAATGCGAACCGATGTAAGTAGTGACGTTAATTGGCCATTACCGACTGAATTTTATCCCGGAAATCAGAATTATCAAGCAAATCGGACATGGTTGTTTTCGTTAACATGTTTTCTACATAGATTGCTCATTTTTAATTCCTAAAGCGTTAGCCATTCTATGCAATGAGAGAGAAAACGTTGATGAACACTTGACTGAAATTTGTCTTTGAAGCGTAAAATCTCAACTTAGTGGTTGGTGGCACGTCACAGCATTGTACCGCAAAGTTTGGACTGATTAAGACATGCCGTATTTTAAACGGCCAGTTAGGAGTAGCACACTTTGCTCTGTTTGCAACAGGATAATTGTAAATTTCCTCCACAGGGTCTCATACATAAATCTAAATAACAGTTTGAAACTACGTATCTTTGGATTCGTTTTCAGACCTGATCTGGTGGATTACGTACACAAACAGGGTTCATTTACAGAAGTGTGAGAATAGTCAACCAGACGTTTGCTGGATAACCTGCACGAAAATTAAGTTCAGTCTGATTCCAGAACCTCAGGCAGCGCACCAGTACATTCTGATGTGAACGAATTATTCTGGGAACTACCGTGTCTACATACATGACGACTCGCTGCACATTCCGCACTGCTCGTTCTCATCCTGGGGTAGTTAAAACATTCGCGCCTTGCGCTGTCCTTACGTTTCGGCTAACTTTGCAATTTAATAACTGAATATGTCACTCAAAGGATACAGAATGCACAACCGACGCTGGAACTTAGCACTCAAACTTTTCAAACAGGTACCCGTTTGATTATCGAAGTCCAAAAATACATTTCAGTTTGAGTTATTTTGAAAAAGCATGTTGTCGGTTTTGGTTCATTGAATGAACTCTTGATAGGCCACACATGTCCTTAACCTTCAGCAAAACAAGCTGCTCATCCTCTCCTATCTAGTAGCACCACAAGGTTGCACGCATTCAACCACCAATGTCAAAGTATTCTGTTGCAGTTATATTTCCGGAAATGTGACAACTGACGCGGACACTGGCTAGTTCTTACTGACAGCGTAAATGTCCAAAACATGTTGTCGGGTAACAACAACGGTGGACGTATTCGGATCTACCACCGAATGGTGTCCTTTTTGTTAAGCATTTCTTGGTGACGTTCAAAACACAGACTGTCTCAGTTAGGGGTATGCATTTTGAATCAGACAATATCATCTCACAGGAGCACTTTATTAGGATTGGCGTTAACACTCATCAGAGGGGATTTACCAAGTTATTAGATATCCTTGCCACGACTAGAACTCCGGTCACGCTTTCGTGAGGCAACCGTGTTGATTGTTATGCCACTGATCTCACATTAAGCACAATCGAATTATCACACGTGAACGGAACGCTTTACCACTTTCGCTCGTCGGTAATGGTGACGCCATTGGCGCAGTCCAGGTCGTGGTAAGGGTATGCACTAATGAAGAGCTCTAATAAGGGCGAAACTAGAGTCCAGTACCCCTATTCGAAAGAAGCCGACTGGAAAGTCTATGAGAATTCGGAAGCAGCAATCAGTTGCGGGTGATTTTTAATTTGCATGATAAACCAAATCCCTTATTACGCATTAGTGATTAAAAGTCCGTAAAAGTTTGTAAACTTGTTTTTTTCCGGCTGATGCGAACGAAATGCTTAGGAAGGGCAAATAACCAATTCTCTCTTATCTGTTAAACAAACTACTCAAGATTTCTCTAAGTGGTACATTTCAGAAGCACTTTATTGAGCGTACACTCAAATAGATACATTGTTACATGTTATTCGGATAATACACAAGTTACGGAGCGAAGAAATTAAACAGCTTTGAGTTTATTTTCCATGTAATTTGCATAATTATTTATACTGTGTGACATTTTATCTTACCACAGTTTGATATCTAGAGTGTCTTTTTGGCATCTGTGCGTTTCAAGACTACGACCGGAAAGTAAGGTATTCATTGGTTCGTCTCTACGTTAATGAATTTCTGTTTAACAGCGCCACCTTTTCCAGTGGCAACATTTGTCCGAAACCGACAGTTGGGGCAATTACAGGGATTTGAACACTCTAAGCGACTTTAGTAAAATGTGAAATCTATATTCAAAATGAGTTTTTTTTGCCAGCTTTAGCGTTCTAAATGGTGACCTAAGGTTAAACATGTGTACTATATGAAGTGTATTAATTCGAGAAGAGAGAAACACTAATGTTGAGTATCTGAAAGGACGCTACTTATCACACTGTAATAACGAAATAGCTTCTCTGATTTATGGAGCTGTTGTCAAGCCTGTCCATTCGTAACGAAATTCACAGTATCATACCCCATTCACCTGGATGTTCAGATTTCTAATGTGCATGATCAGTTTCTTGTGTGCGCTGTTAGCAGTTGACAACAGTAGTCTTTAAAAACAGCTGATTTATAGTCAAGTGAAACTGTACACCGGACTAATATGTAGGTAGCATCGGCATCAGTCATTGTTTGCTTTTCGAATAAACACCTTATTTAACACTCGTTAACTTGTAACCAGTCTTCAAACTTAATGATCCGTTAAGTTTATGCTCACTGGCATTCACCTGCATCAGCGAACAGAAAGGAAAAGTCTGTTTAATCTGGTTTTACACTGGTCACTTTCGACTGAGACGTTTTGATAACAACACCAGCATACACACCCTTGTTCCATTGTCACAATTTATCAATGTGAATCATGACACAACACTACGAAATAAAACCGTTATATAGTTTGTTAATAGGCAAAAGTAGAAAACCTCGAATCGCTAACTCACTGAAGAGAGTTAAGACACGCTGAGACTATGAGTGGTTTCGTGACAAGAGTAACCTGTCGTAACTCGTTTTAAGAAACCAAAGGGGATTAATGATAAGGAAATACTTATGTTATTATTGCCTGTTGATTCTTTAAAGCAACACTGATTTTGCGTTATACATGACGGTGCTAATGGATTTGTTGTCCATAAATTGGTTCCTTAACTGACATGCGTTTGACCAGTTACACATTTTAAACATGTATCAACCACTCATTGTCACGTCGTCAGATATTTCTACAGAGATCTTAGTGCTGAATCATTGGTTATCTTTTGATGTCGATCAGAGTATTAGAAAATTGAGGGCCCTTAATTTGCAGGTGGATTTAACAACAGTACTGTTGTTCGCTTAGACGCACACACAATAAATATTCATTACTTAAGTGACTGCCAGTAAATGTAATGCTTGTAGTGTAATTTCGAAGTTAATTAGAACGGGTTATATTCTCGTCCGTCAGGTCATACCGTTTGTTTACTAGTTTGATATTTTTGACGTTGTTGCGATCTGGTGCTGCTTAAGGGTTCACGGTTTTTCACTCGTTGAACAAAAATGTTAATGCTTTGCAGAAATGGTTGCTTGTTCAGTAACATATACATAATACCTCAAGGCATTTATTTGACCATTCGTGACTTCTGCAGAAACTGTTTGTAAATTGTGGCTGTGTTTAATGTTAATCCATTACACATGAACTTCTATCCTAGTTCTCCTCGAATGGAAATAGGGTTAAAAACTGTCTTCACTAGGTGTTTGGCACTGTGGTTGGTATCTTGGATAACGTGAAAGTTATAAACTGCATAAATTTATTCATATGATAATTTATCGAAATAAGAGCTTGCCAGACTAGAAGAAGTGAACGAAAACTGACAAAGAACTCAGTTAAAAAAAAGGTTTTAAGTAGATTTTCAAGGTTCTTAGTGCTGATGCATTTTTGTTGGTCGAAGAACCAGTTGGTAACCAAGACAGAATCTATCCCAACCATCGAATAGTTTACTCCTCGAAGACGGGGTGCACCCCCTCCAAATGTCTACTGAAGTATCTATGCTTCTTTAACCAAAATTAAATCCAAATTTTTTCTCTATGGCTTTATTAAGAGTTCTGTGGAGACCAAAATGTACTACTGATTAACAAATAGTTCAACTGCGTACTTTGAGCAGTAATCTTGGTTCATATAGTTTTACCATTTTGCTTTCATCAAGCTGTCATGTGTCTAAATCCATTTTGTTCGCTTAGATTATGCAGGAGAAGCTCGACTCAATACCAGGTCATTTAATCACACGCGAAGAATTCCAAGCAGTTATTGATCAGATCACTTTGGAACCAAGGTCTACGGAGCAAGTATCACAGCAAGAGTACGTTACTTCCTAGCGAATCAAACTGTATTAGGCACTTTTAGGGATAAAACCACTAGCCTTCTTCATGTTGAAAGCAAATCTACTATCTGCATATATATATATGGTCGAGTATATAATCTTTAAAAACCTTAGTAATGATTTATAGGCTCTTACATATTGGCCGAAAATGTGAAGTGGTGTAAGCTGGGCAAAACTCACTATCAGCTGAAACTTAAAACAACTGGCTAAGGAGGAAGAAATTGACTGCCGTAGAGTACATTCATTTCCGAATAGCCGATGTAGCAATGTTTCTTATTTTCAAGGTGTACCTGACACTTCCATTCAGCAATGTGATTATGACATCACTTGTAAACTTCACACTGTGCTGGCAAATATAACACATAAGGGTCACAAACCCACAGGAACATGACGCACAGAGGAAGTCTTTGCCATTTTGAGTTAACAGTGATGACAAGATGTGGGGTTCATGAAGAGGATTGGCCCAATCTAGGGATCTATTAGTGGAGTAACGCGCATCACACCACAAAATTGTTACCGGAACTGGATTTGACTACCTGCTCGGCAGGCTGCCTCATTTTGTCTGTGGCTGTTACCTTTGCACGTCAGGATTAAAAACAATTATCAGTTCATTTTGGGAAACCACAGCGAGTTTTCAGTTTGCTGACAGTGAGCTACAGACTAGGTAAACTTTTCTACATAGTTCAAGTTAGGAAGAGTATAAACAAGTACGTGTTGAATGCCGAGTCGTTTTAAGATAAAAGCCGTAAACAGTTGATGGGGTCTCGTAAGTTAAAAAGAATAACATCCCATTTATCTATTTTCTATTCCATTAAAGTCGTCTAGACAAAAATGGATTTATTTTGATAGTGGGATTCATGAGGTGTTCTTACACAATTTTGAATGACTGTAAGAGCCTAAAAGAAATGATTAAAGACAGTATTTTTTACAAATATGAGTGTCTTTTGGAAATAGAGGGCGTGTATCAGGTGGTTTTGAGAATGATTTAAAGGCGCTCCGATCGCCTCCAAACATGCAGTAATCGGATTTGTTCGCGATTTGTTCACGCGATTAATGTCATCATGACTGGAACGTCTGTTCGGAAAAATCGGACGGTTCCAGTGGGATCAGAACATTTTCGAACGAGTGAACATTTTTTCAGGAATTACAAGCTATTCAAAAGTTAGCTTCAATTTCCAATACTTTGTTATTTGGAATTTTCAGTTCTTCTTGTGTAGGACATTTTGAATGATTTTTGCGAATCTTGTTTTGGACAATAAGTGCTAGTTGGAACTATGAAGTGACATGCATCAGCTCAAAATTTTAACGAATACTTGTTACTGGGGATCCGTATTCTTTTCTCTTTAGTAATACCTTTAAAACCTTGAAGTAAGAATTTTTCTGCTTCGGAAGTGCCACATTCTAACGTATTTTAACACTGCAGTGGTCTGCCGTTTAATACTATTTATTGTGAACCTATAGAACTTTCGTACAGGTTAATATGTGTAACTCGTCTGTGAATTTGTTGGGCGGACGTAATATTCCAAGGTCCGCAGACGGGATACATTGGTTGGCTGTAGGTTCGCTCTGCGATTAATTCATGTTTCACGTTTTGGCGCGATTCAGCTAACGTGTATTTAACGTAGGATATTACAATTGTCACCGCGGTTACGCCGTATGGTGAGAAGGCTTCGAGAGGACACCGGGAAGTTAAAAGGTATCACTTAACCACGACCATCCAGTATACCACGGGCTATATTTTCGTCTATCTGCATCTCACTGCTGAGCCCGCTCGACCAGATCACGCGCAGGGATATGTTACCACTTTGGATTAAGTGCACACACAGGCCAGTAGCTTCGTGTTCTCATTTCGTAACATTATTTTGAATGAGCTAAATGAGTCGACATGGTTATCTGTTGTCATGAGGTGTCAAGCAACGGGTTCACTGGTTTGAAAATGTTATGTCATTAGTTAAGCTAGCCAGTTAAGTTAGCCAGTTCGGGACGTGTTCTGCCGTTCGCTAAGATAGCTGTCGATCTGTTCTTTAAACTTCAGCACGGCTGCAAGTTAACTGGTAAATAACTTGTAAGACGCTCGGGGAAATGTTTTTTTGGTGGTTAGAACTGTACGCAACTGGGCAGCCGCATACGTGCAGGATAGAGCAGAGTTCAAATTATACCCGATGTCGTTTACCAGATGATCCCCTTTGAATCACGGAAATCAGAATGTATTCTTCTTTTGAGCTGTCTGAACTGATACACTGGACATGCCCACGTCGCTGTAGGGTTTTGTGGGTTTTCGAGATATCATTTTGCTTGTAACCTTTTTCTCAGCGTCTGTTGTTTTGTCTCCAATTTATTAGGGGTCCTAACTATACAGGCTCTATGAAATGGACATACAGAAAAAGTTGAATTGGTTTGCAAACAAAAACAAACAAGTCAATCTAATAAAATCTAACTGCCAGTCTGTTCTGTTGCTCACTAAGTCGAACATTATTAACCGATCAATCTATGGGTTCCACCTAGTTCATTTTTGTATCACACAATAAAAAAATTAAAACCGTACTGACTCAGTCAACGTAGTACCCTGTTAACTGAACCTACTGACTGTTTGATATTCTCAGATTTCTCACTCCCAGTTGTGTTAGCTTATTAATATTCTCCAGTAATTACGCTGACCACTCTGATCACCACTGAACAATGCGTTGGTTTAAACATACACCAGTTCGCTGAATCCACAAGGTTTCAGTGCAATCTAATAAATAACATTAGGCAAACCCTGACAGAACTATTTGGAGGATTGGATACTCTTCACCAGTAAGGTTAAATGGTTGTCATGAAACTAGGAAACTGTGTTTCTGACTGTAAAATGTTTACTTTTTTGAAGCTGGATAGACCTTTTTCACTCAATTGACGTGGACCAGTCAGGCTATTTGTCTGTGGACGAGGTTCACGCAATTTTTGCGGACGATCCACTGCCTATGCCGATGGACCTGATCAAGTCGTGGATTGCGCAATTCGATACGAACAATGATGGGCAACTGAGTCTGGCTGAATTCCTCGAGTTTGTCAGAAAAACAACAACCAAATCGTATTTGTAACAGTTAGGAATGATGAAATATCAATCCACGAATATAACGATTCAATTTTATTGGTTGGAGATTGTGATGTTCTCTATCTCTGAGAGCTATTTCAAAGAAAAAATCCAGTTACCGAATAACTATGTGAATCTTTTGAAGATGCAACGATAGAGGCTGTGACAATTGGTATAAAGAAAAATACGCTTTTTCTTCTGCTTGCACATCGGTGTTGTCTCTGAGTAGGTTAAAAATTGTGGTCGCTTTCGTGTATACCGAACGAGTGAATAATGTTCGTAAAATTCTGTTTAATCGAGTCGATGTCAGCGTCATACACGGGCTTAACCGTGTTACGGGGATTCTAAAAACTCAGACTGCTAACAAGTTTTTGAAGTCAAAGAAGTGACTTGGTTTTTCGCTCCTCTTTGATATCACCTTGGTGGATTGTCTAATAGAAGGTCATTTATGTTTTCCACTGGTTTATTACGCAATGTTCAGTTTCTGGTTGAAAGGAGATCGTGTTGATGTTGCTGCCTCTATGGTTGCTCCTGTTCGAGGAATTTTATCCACTTCATCAGGACGACAAGAACATGTAGATTACGAGATGCAAGCGTTTCGTTTATTCTCGTCAGTCAATTACACCCCACGGATTACTCCATTCCGAGTGAACTCATATGATATTCGCTCATTGTGTTGCCGTCATGTGCTAAACCTATACAGCTGAGTGTTTCGTGTGATCAGTTTGTGAGAATAGACGGAATGCTTGCATCTCAAGATGTATGTCTTCTTATTAATTTTTTACAATTTTTTCTTCCGGTAATCGGTACGCGTTGAAGCTCGTCGGTGTTAGTCCTCAAATTGACTTTAAATCGAGTTATCGTTAAGGTAAAGGTGATCGTTCGTGTTACTACAAACTTCAGTGAGTGGTATAATTCTTTCGATTACTACCTCATTGGCTTAACGGATGGACAATACTTGATTAACAGAACCCGACTTGGCTATGAGCACATTGCCTGTGTCTCATTTGTCTTGTATGGCTGTTGATGAGTTATCGGTCGTGCATGAAGGATAGACCAACAAACGCGTCAATATTTGTACATTGAAATACTTACCATGCACTTGATTTGTGTTAACTGAGCGATGCGATTATCCGTAAAAAAAGCTTGCCTTAATCCATGGGGGTACAGAATTTCTTTTAGGAAGCCTGTGCATTTACCACAAGCGCCTCCAAGGGGCCATGTGAAGCTTTATTGGGTTTCTGATGGTTGGGAACAGTGGTGGTGTTGTTCGTAGCTCGGGTTGATGGTTTTGGTATTGTTATGTTCGCCGAGCTTGGCATTTAGGTTGCAAACGCCTCATCACCAAGCGAGGTGACATCATCAGTGCGTAAGCGTTTCAAAACTATACGCACTTATGATGTCACATCTTACGCACTTATGATGTCACATCGCTTGGTGATGAAACTTTTGCAGCCCAAATGCCAAGCTCGGCGAACATATCAATACCAAAGCTTTAATCGGTTGCCTCGATGGCAGCAAAAACTGACTGACTTGGCTGCCTTGACGACTATCAAGAGGTAGTGCAACAGTTTAAAGATGCACAGTCTGCCACCGGGGCACCGCTCTTGTTTACGGGCGTCACCGTGAACAAAGCTGTTGAAAGTTCTGCTGGCAGTGGACGGTAATTTGAGTCGGTCATTTCGTAAAGGGAATGCCAATAGCAGTCCGGAAATAGCGCAAGGTGGCTCTCATTGCCTACTCACTGACTTCGAAATAATTAACCGATGCGGTCCACTAGGTGGCAGCTGAATGTCCCCTATTGACCACCCAACTGGGAGCAAATGAAATAAGTGAACTCAACTACCACTTGAGTCGCATCAAAAAAGCTGAAACAAAGCGACGGGTGTGAAGGTGAGAAAGACGGAGAATGTGTGTTACGGATGTCGAAGGTGTGACAGACGTAAAAGTTTTGTTCAGTCTTACAAGAAGAAGCAGTGCTTAAGTAAACGTAATGCTTGTTGGTTATTCAGAATAAAGACGCATTTGGTGTGCGCTTCAACAACGCCTCAGTCACAGGTGCTCGTATGTATACAGCAAAACATTCGGGACGCCGCCGTTGTTCGTGATAATTTCGTATATGGAGAACACCATCTTTGACGGATTAATCTTCAGTCTTTTCCCTGCTATTTCATTACCTGAATGCAGGCTTCTCTCTGACCAATTGCGAGTGGTGTGATGTGATAGTTCATTCTAACCATGGTGGTCGTTACTAATATGTTCCAATTTCGGGCTGCAATAGATTAAGAGTGTGTGGAACACAAAAATACAAGCGATGCGATAGGTTTTTAAAAGGATCGAATGATCCCGAAACAGTAGCAAAAAGGAGTATAAATTTGAACAGAAGTGTTAGATTTAATGGAAAGATAGTTCCGTCTACCCCTCAGTGTAGCTTAGCCCAAAAAGTCAGAAGAGGTATTCGATTGTCCGAGAGGTTAGAACAGTAATTTCAGTCCATTTTCAGTTTTCCATTTTTGTCATTTTTGTGGCTTAAGCGTAGTTCTTACTAGTGTGAACCGTGTAGGAAACGGATACAGTCCTGAAATACGTACACTAACACCATTTGGAGGTATCAATAAAGGTTTGGTCAGTACTGTCACTGGTGTCCGCCTCCAACAACTAGATGTGACCCTCTAAATGAGAACGGTGTTCATTACTGCCGTTACACGATTAACAGATCTTACGCATTCAATGATAAACTTGTAAATGAATGGGCGGAAATTAAGCGTATTCAATTAAAATCCGGTCTGACGATGGTGACTGCAAGTCAACGGGAGTTATCAAGAGCTTCTGGAATTGGGAGAGGAAGCAGTATGGGACAGCTGTGAACTGACACATATCCTCCACATCAAACTAATAAGGCGGAGCAAATGGTCATAATGGCCGTTTGGTTTTCTTCATCGACTTGTAGCAAGGCGGATCAATCATTATAGTCAGAACAGTATCAGTTGTGAGGAGATTTATCCCATAGATTTACTTAGTAGGTTGAAGAGCTTGTTATTGCTTTGCACAGCAAACGTGCGTTTCTATCTATTGGGGCCGTGATGCACAAGAAGTAATGGCGTGGTCGTACGTAGTTCATTTAGATTTGTTTTTACTGTACATTCGATGTTACATTCAAGCCGCCTCAACATAAAGTTTGCTTTTTAACTTTGGTGAAACAAATGCACCACATTTTTCAATTTGCAACTTTCCCATTATAGTCATGGTACAGTGTCAAAGAATAATCACCACATGAACACAACGATCGACGGAGCACCCATCCAAAGGCCGAACTGGCTAATACAATATAGTTTTTATTTGCACGTACAATGTGTTCACATCATTTCTTGATTTACAACATTCGCGTTAAGCAATTTGGTTCCAGCTAAATCAAACCACATATAGCGTGACACATGTAGGTAAACACTCAGCTACACAAAGTGAAAAGGGTTGGCAATCATATCATGAGGTAAATAAACACATCTGAAAATGAACAGAATGCCTAGCAAGTTAATGATTTACACAATTCAAGTAGTCAGTATGTATGCGATGGTCAGATACACAACCCGCATGACAACTTCTAAGCCCATATCACCGACTGAGCATTGCAGAAGTATTTTGGATCATTTATAAAGCCTAAAAATTCGGTTACTGCTGTTCGCAAAAATCTTTCTTATCAAACGGATGCACTCCTGTTCAAACCGGCAGGCGAAATCGGACGTGTAATCTACCTAGTTCGAGACGTTCATATGTGTACTACCATCTGAAATAAGCAGTGATTCAAGTGTACTCGAACTCACCAAAATTCTCGCTTACTCACCAATCGATGTCTCATCGTCTGGTTTCTATACGCCGGGCGGCGTACACGTAATTTGTTTGTGATAATTCAAATGCGCGTTCAACATACATATTCACACACCATTGTATTGGCTGTCTCATGTTAGATATGATATGAAATGAGATTATCTCACTGACATTGGTCCTTTTCGTTGAACATATGCCTGTCTTTTAATTCCTTGTATTGTCTCACGGAGTTGTATAGGGACATTTTTGGTGCGTTTGCTGGACACAGTCAACATTGACCTTAATCCATATCTGTCGTTATTTCAATCAGGGGCCATGGTGTGGCGCTTCAGTTTTTCACCCAACTGTTTATCGGTTCCGGTCTAAACCTTCACACTAGTAGTATTGTAAACTGCTGTGCACATAACTGCACGTAACCAACACATGTGTGCCACTGTACAGAACTGGGGTGCTGTATTTCCTGCTCATGATGCACCCGACAGCAAGTAGCCTTGCCGCAATCCAAGTTTGATCAAGCGGATTAAAAAGCCATTCGTGACTGGTCGGTTGCTCCTTGTTGCACTCGGACACGATATTTAGCTCTACCGCAATTTCATGCCTTCCCATTGAAATATCTCTTACAGAAGTTATACTTGTCGCAATATTCTTCTATTGTTTCGATGTAAACTTGGTCTAGTTCTGACAACAATAAAAAGATTGCTTTCGCTGTAAATACAGTAGTACTTGATGTGTGTCCTGAAAAGTTTGTTTTGGAATGTTATTGGATACATTATGCAAACATTATGCAGACATCTTTTGACAGATCATCACATCATTAACACTAAAATCTTGGTATATTTGTTTGGCAACAAAAACGGCTTACTTTAATCTGTTCACATTAAAACAATAAAAAATTTTGTAAGCCACAGACTCAATGATTCTCAGAGAAAATTCATTTCTTTTTCGACACTTTCTGACGAACAAATTCAAGGAATTCTGTTTCGTTCAGCTGGCCATCTTTGTCTTCATCAAACTGTGCGATCCAGGATTTGACAACTTCCACTGGTTCGCCAAACTCATCACCGGCGAAGATTGCGTGCACTTCGTCAACGCTTAAGCGACCTGAATTATCCACGTCAATTTCTTGAAACAACTGTATCCACCTGAAATTTTCGGAAGTATAGTTTACGATGACTGAGTAGCATAATAGTTCTACAGAGTAAAGTTGCAATCTGCAAACAAAGGTGTGTTAATGATCATATCGAATGATGCAAACAAAAGGCCATATAACCCACAGCTGATAAGCCCTTTTCGATGCGCGGTGGTGTGTTCCGGCTTTGCTGAGCATCATTCAGCAGCGGACATCCTAAAACATCTCTTAGCCAGGTTCAGATAGACCGTTTGATCTGAGCTCAGGCTTCCCAGCTGTTCTACCGAATCAACTGTTTCTGAATCTACGGGAATATTTATAAACACACTGAGTGACAGAAAATATGAGGGCATTTTGGCTAAGGGCATGAGCAATTTGATGGTTCATTACCGGTTCATAATTTTGTACAAATGGGTGAAACAGTGTGATCTAACTGTACTACACAGTCATATAGAAAACAATAAAACTGAATAGAGATGAGATGAGTAAAATTACGATGAAACTACTAGTGTGCAGTCAGCTCATCGACTAACAATGAAGTATAATGACAGGATACTGATAAAATTATACGCGCGTATAGTAACCCGTTGGAGTGAGTGAGGTAGTTTTGAGTAAAGGTTGCAGAACATGCTGTCAATCCATTATATGTGGTCGAACATAATTTTGTAATTCACAACCAATTTAGTATTAGTCATACAAATGAGTAGTGTTCCAACAACGGCAATCTAACAGTGAAGACGTTACAGGTATACAGCAGTGTGGTCACTCCACTTTTTGCAATCGGTCCAACAAGTGTTCACCCGCGTTATTGATCTTGGCTGCATTGTTTGTTGACTGGATCAAGCGGTCTTCCATCAACATACGCACTCACTCATGTACGTATTCACTGACGATATTTAGCACAACTCCGATGACCATTGTGTGTGGATTTGAGATTGTTGAAGCTAAACGACAAACTATTATCAAAGAGGTATAATTAAACCGGTTTAGTTAGCTTTACAGATTTTCCATACCATTCAAACGGTCCACAATTCGTTAGGCTTTCAAATGAACAACACATAGCTGCACTCATGTTTTCTGACACTGTTCACTACTTCAAGAACAAAAGAAATAAGGAAACAAGCGTGATAAATCAGCTTTTTTTGAAACACCACTGTTTGCGGGGAACTATCATGGCAGTTTTCCATTCATTTTGACGTTAGACCCAAAGCACATTAGGCACTTCGTCAGTCGCTCAAGTGAGCGCTAGTTCAGGCAGCGTATTCAAGATTTTTGTGGCAAGAAAGAGTGACTAACAAGGGTAGAAGCTTTGGGAAGAGCATGATGGATTACTTCAGTGTGGCAGTGAGAAGCAAGAAACAAGAATGGTGCAAGGAATCAACATGGGTAGCATATATTTCACCGTTACAACAAGTGACAACATTCATTTGTACATCCTATTGACTTTGCAAAGATATATGGCTCAATTGCAATGTCTTATCTGAAGACCACCTGTTCGAATAGCGCTTTCCAAATTCCACATTTTCCCGGGCTACTTCAACATCATATTATTTGCATCCATCAGACTGTCCAGCAGTAGTACAGCTCGATCGTTCGTCGACATCACAATACTTTAAGAATTCTTGTTCGAACATAGCCAGAAGGTTTGTATGCAAAGATTAGCACCTACGAATACCATATTGCGTCTCTGTAATAAGCTCATAATTCGCAGTTGCAGTCCGGCGAGAGTCCTCCAGCAAACCCTCCAGTATCTTGGATGCCACCGGTAACATACTTACTGGTTGGCATTTTGCTCAGTTTTCACTGCACCCACTTTTAAGGGTAAGTACCGTTTTGAACGTTTTCCGACCTTCCAGTACACGGCCAGTTAATAGTGAAAGTTTAAAGAATTGCCCTCAGCGAGTACGCTAATTCAGCACTATCCGGGACATCACCTGCAATCTGGTCGTGTTATATGCTGGTAACTTCTTGCTTGTGGCATTGCTGGTTGAGACACAATCCACGTTGCCATCTCGTACATGAAAGTAGTTTTTGAAGTGTGGTTATACAATTACTTGTGGCTATCGGTGAGGCGGTGGCCTCTAAGTTTGTGTTGGAGGATGCATCGTAAGTATGAATCTGAGTTACGATTTCTCTGTAGAACAGCATGAGGTTCAGCCTCAAACTACGAGCAAGATAACGTCGACAACAAAGCTGATTCTATTCTATTGCAACCGTGGTGGAAAAATATATTAATCAGTTTAGGATTTGGTCCGTTCCAGTTGACACCTGTTCCTTTTGTATGTATCAGTGTGGCCAGAAGTTTTATCGCTATTTACGCCTTTTGTTTGTTTACTGGGTCCGGAACACAACCAGAATCTCTTGGTAAACAGCATCCGGGACTTCCTTAACGATAGTTCGCTAATGGATATGCTGGCTGAGTGCAGAGTTGGAGCAGGATCAGGCAACTTTATGAGACTGCTTTTGTTGTTGTTTCGCAATTCATTCTACAATGGACAGTTAGACACACACTATGTGAACCATACTGTTTAGTTCTGAATAACCAGTTAGATGCTGTTGTCGCATGTAAACGGTGGCTAAGTGCATGCCTGATTACTGGAATGCCGGTCAGATCGACATTACAAGCGAGATTGTCGTCATGACGATATCATCACTGATTTACTCATCATCTGGTAAGACCACGCACTTGTGAAAACAAATGTAACAATTACTGCTTTGAAGGACTCTGTGATAGCGTTATTTACGTGATGGAGAAAAATAACCTCAGTGATTGAAATCCACCAGTCTCAAAGTGTATTTAGCTTTAAACATGATTCAGGCATTTCATCAATCAACAATGCCGGTTAATGCTTGAACGCAGGGCTGACTAAAAAGGGCTGGAATCCTGCAGTCATGAGTGCTGGCGGTCTTCAGGTGTAAAACCAGACAAAGATTTAGACCATCATATTTACTCGATTTCTTTTCACTACGGAACACCGTTATCTCCGAGCTTGACGTTTCACCGTTCTGCCTTTCCTCTCCGTATGACTTTCGATATAAATGACATTTCCGGAGTGCACAGATTTGAAAGCTTTCCTGATTCGCAGAAAAGCGATGCTTTATCAGTGTGGTTGTATCACATTTTTGAATCCGCTTAACATACCGGCATTTCTTCGAATTTCGTCTAAGCCCGATCTAAATGTTTTTCTAAATTCAGCGTGAAACGATCTTCATTACCGACCAAACAATGACTTTATTCTCACGATCAGCAATTATATGTTGATTTCTTCCCAAAACTAGCGGACCGCATTGGTCATTAGACTTGTAACGATATATAGTGGATACACTACGAATCTTAAAGGAGGGCAAGACTTTCGTGTTACGTGCAACAGATTTGAATGATAAGGAGTTCATACACTGTTAGAAGAGATCTAACACTGCTGTAAATAACTATGTCTGAATCTCGTGGGTTGTTGTGAGAAGAACCCCACTGAAGAAGGAAGGGCAGCACATTTCAGGAGTGGAGGACCCTGCCGGTTGAAATATACACCAGAAGCGGCAACGTGTGGAGTGTTGAGCAGATTTTTACGTTGTCACGGGATCATAACTGCCTCGTTGTCATTCACCAAATCTCACGCATCAGGTACTTTGTTTTTGCCCAAGAACTTGGAAGTGATGAAATTACAGACAGGGTAGACTTTTCCTTCACATATTTTCTGTCTGGTTACTACCATCTATGATCCGCTGTAATGATGGACCGCTAGTATTCCAATAAAATCAGCTATGGAATGTATGATGTTCAGCGGTCGGAACAGCGTTCAACAAGTTATCGAATTTATCCAAATATCCCGTCACCGTCGAGCCTCTGTGTCAAATAATGTGGCTATCTATGGAACCACTGCCCAAGTTTGTGTAATGCATCAGTCGATTTGTCGGTCGGTGGACAAACTGACGAAAGACATCCTGTAAGTTTGGAATGCCGCAATTGGTAGTTCCAACATTCCT
Organism: Paragonimus westermani; assembly: GCA_008508345.1. Classification (NCBI taxonomy): domain Eukaryota; kingdom Metazoa; phylum Platyhelminthes; class Trematoda; order Plagiorchiida; family Troglotrematidae; genus Paragonimus; species Paragonimus westermani. The sequence continues at coordinate 128,534 of QNGE01000747.1, forward strand.
CAACGATTTATGAAAACACATCCCAAGTTCTATTCTCATTTCTCCTCCATTACTTCCGAGGTGTGCAAACAAATGGTCAAGGCCTATCTGTGGACTGTTTAATGGATGTCTATGGGATCACAAGAATAACAAAACCTGGGTGATGTACACAGTAAAAACCCTTCTTGCCTTGCTCTCGATTGTCTTCAAGGTTACAGAATGGCTGATTAACGATCGATGACGTAAGCATTTACATCAAACCTTATTGTCTTGCATTATTCAGCTCGTTTCCCGAAAGCGTCGATCTTGTTTTACCGACTTACTTGCTGCTCTGGAAGACTGAGTAAATGCACCTAACGATGGCCGACCAGTTGGTATTATCCTCCCAGATTTTTCTGCGACTTCTGATCGAGTGAACCACTTCACAGTAGGAGTTAGTATGATATGATGAATCCACTACAACTGCGGCCCATCGACTACTTCCAAAGTTATCATTTTCACGTCAAAGTGAAGGGAGAACTTTCAGACTCTTTTTTTATGACCGTATCGTAGTTTATGCTTTGTATTATATTGGTGTAGGAAATCTTAGAGCTCTTCTAGTTCCTGTTACTGATGTAAGCAGATATCATAAAAGTTTGGCGCATAATGGAAGTGTAAGAGTGGGAAGTCGAACAGTGACTTAAAAGTGTAACACTGCTGAATGATAAACAGCAGGCTGTTGTACAACACAGCTGTCAAGGCTGAACTGTTTATTTTCTGCGGCGCAAGCAAGTGGACATCACTACCCGCAAGGACGACTTGGGCTCGATTGTTTCAAGGAATTCTGACTTGCTACTCAAAAGCGCGTCACTACTCAATAAATCCAACTTGGCACACTGGTTTTTTAACAGGCTGTTTGGACAGATTCATTTGAATCTTTTTGCTATTATGCTGGCCTCCTTAGTACGTCCCCTTTCGACACCAAACACAATTATGCGCGCCTGTGAATTTTTTGATTCGGTAAAAGGTTCCTTGATATTATTAAACTGCATGTGAGTACTGTAAAAGGTTGCGATTGTTCAATATCAATGCTCGTTCACCTGAGAGTGTTAAGTGATCAGGGCAATCAGTCTCAAAGGTGGTTTGAACTTGTGCTTCACACGTTCACTTTTGAAATGTTAACTGAACAGCTTAGTGTTCGCTGCAGAAGTTTCTTCTTTATTATGAACATACGGCTATCCTCTACCAAGCTTCCGATGACATCCGCTTTTGTCGGAGCCATTGAGGTGTTTCACTTATCTATCTTTTGAATGACCTCTATCAAATCCTGACAGCGATAACTTCCGATTTTTCAGCATCACGGAGATTTTACTCTTAGAGGCAGCATAATTATCAGCAAACATTTACGCCATGAAAACGCTGTGTACCGGTTTCTGTTTGATGCATGTAGCCGATCAACATTGATCTGGGAGTAAACGTACTCACAAAGTGTATGTAGCTCATGCACACCTGCATGCCGTAGTGAAAGCTAGAAAGTTTCAAATAGATGTATAAAAGATGACACGTGATTTTGGTGGGGATATCTGTGTGATAGTTTGGTTCACCCTTAGTTTATTCACTTGAGTAACTGTATAAAGTTCGCGGATAGACACTGTCATAAACTCTTACTCGTGTCTCACAACAGTAAGCTATTCTGTGCGTGGTGGGTTATATTCATGAGTGCCTGTTGAGGTTGGGGTGGAGGCTGGTCACTGTTGGACTCGACTGGTGCTTTTTTCACGGCCAACGGAAGTTGAAGGTCTCCAACTGTCTAGGGTGCGACCGGTGAAACTAACCTATGTAAAAACAATACTGTTTGCAGCCGCACGAATAGTGAAATGCTAGTTGTGGTATAAGAAAATATTACTGTCTTTGATTAAAAGAGTCTATTCAATGAGTTGAAGTCAAGGTGAGAAGTCTGCAGTGTGTTTCTCAGTTTCAGAATGCCTGGATAGAAGTGAAAACAACCTAAATGGATAAGCAGGCACTGATGATCAGTAGATGGGGGATGAGGAGTGTACGCACAAAGCAAGTGGACATTGAAGACACGCATCTAGAAATGTGAACCAAAGATTTTACGCTTCTTGCACATAGGCTACCCTAACAGTTTACGTTTCCTGAAACCAGTTTTTGGATAATTGGCTGATGAATAGCTTCACACAGGAATTGGTTGGTCTATCTAGATGTTTTACGACTCGAAGTTCTAAATCTGTAGGAATAGACAGATCATGAGTTATCACTAACTGTACGTCACAAAATATGACCCAGAAAACAAGTTATGTGTATGTTTAAAAACCAGGAAAATAAAGATGTCATCAGAGAGAATAATATTACAAACCGTGGCGATTACCATGTGAGTAACAATTGATTTATTTTATACCGTTTGTGAGGTCTATTCGGTTTGTGAATGACTTCTTTTGTTTGCCTCCATCTTTATCACGATTTACTATCAATGTAAAAAAGTTCTACTATGAACAGACAAGAATCAGGAGAGAAAGTGTAGAAAACAATCAACATTCTGAAGAATTGATTTGCATCTCATTTGCTTTTGTGTTCTCTGATTGGTTGTCCAAGCGTGAATGAAGCGTTGAACTCTTACTGAATGAGAACCGATTTCTTGACGGTAGCTCCTCAGGCTATTAGCCCTGAGTAGACCTTGTGCGGGGGCCAAAGATGTATGAGATCTTGATCGTAACGGAAGTAAATAGGTTCAATCCCAGTCACAGTAACAGAAGTCTACTAAACAGATTCTCTGAGTTGGTAACTAAACGATGGCGTCATAGTTTTCTACCGGAAATGTGTTTGTAGCATTTTTGTTGTACCAGCTACTTAGCCCGAACGTGGACTAATACCATATACTCATACACTTGTAGATTGTCACCTATGGGTCTTCTATTTTAAGTTATTTTAGGTCGTTCCGGTAGTGCGAAAGCCTGAGAACACAACTTTTCGACGAAAATGAATACAACGTATGAACAAATTTTTACAGCAGATTTAACCTATCAGCCACCACACTCATTATTGCAGTAGGAGCAAAGTGTTTAGCAAGATATTTTGTGCACATTTAAGGTCAATTCATTGAGTGACAAGGCATGTGGTCCACTTTGCCAGTATGATTTCTATTATCTAATGGAAATTTCTTAGTGAAACTTACGAAGGCGATAGCTTTCAAAAGTTCAATACAATGCCACAAAATTAGGCGTAGCATATCCTTTGTTAAAGCACTTTCGAAGTATAAAAAAGTACTGTTGTTCTATGTGATAAGTCCAACTCTTCAAAGTTGAGTAAATCACTTTGTACTATGTGTGTGTCCATCCATGTTGCGTTCTTACTCTTTAGTCCAAACGTCTTCCTCATTCGTCACCGGATCCTCGTGTATGCCAAACACGGTTTTGTATTCCTCACGAGTAATGACGCCGTCACGATTTAGATCTAGACGAGCAAAGGCCGTCTTTTCGCAAAATGAAGAAAAATGGATTATAGCGGTGTAATTATAATAAATAGGAGTACGTATTGTAATAATATTTAGTGTATAATGAGCAAAAGATCACTGTCAAAATTTGGTGAAGTATGACCACTCTTCCGGCACCATTGTATAGGACTTTTAATTACGAAGTAGAACAGCTCAAAGTTTCACCAACTCAGAACACTACAATTTCGTGAAAACTAAATGTGCTCATTTAACGAGTCGGTTAATTAGAAATACACTGAGGTTTGTTTCCAGTGAGAACTACCTAAAGATTGTTAACAAACGGATAGCCATTACATGTTTGGTTGGTTATTGTTAACATAATAGTACGGGTAATTGTTAAAAACGTTCAGTAGTTTTATAATATCCGTTTCGAGTATGTGGGTATGAATTTAGTGAACAAAACACATTGGCATGTGCAAATGAAAAATAACGGTGGGTGGTTGAAATTTTCATAGGTAGATAAATGTGTGGGCATTTGCTTCATTTCTTTTAAGATAACTATCTTGTTCCGACCTGACTAGTTTGCATGAAAAATTGACACGTTTCCGGCTTTTTGTTTTCGTTTTTATTCCAACAATTTGCATAATGAATCGGGTTGTATTAAAACTACCAGTAGACATAGCAAAGCTGCAATTTTTTAATCACGTGCTTTCCGGTTACAGTGAAAGCACACGTGTTCCCCCGACCGTCGATTTGTGCTTTATTGGTGATTTGGCTCTATTCTTTTGGAACATAAGTATGCATTGCGTGCCGAAATGGTTAGAAAATAAAATCATGAAACCAATAAACCCTTTTTCGTTAAATTCTTTCTAGCTCCATTCAACCTGAAAGGATGATTTTAGGGGGTTAGTAATGTCCATTCCATTTGACGCATTTAACATTTGGCTAGAGCAAAAGGAGCTTGTAAAAAATCAATTATTATTGGGTCGGCAGTTTAATGACTGGTCTTTCAGTTGGCCGGGCTTAATTGTATTAATACAACTGTGTTCATAATTTGTAAAATGAGGAGCCTAACTGGTGGTCAACAGTCAAAATGGTGCCCACTGGGCAACGATTTAGTCGATGAATCATTTGACCTGGTACACGAAGTTATTTTTAGACGCTTGGCAACCCAGTTAACTGCTTGGTAGAAGGCTTTTGCCCACATTGTCAAAACCAACCTTTATATAGCTCTTATCAATGTTCATTTCCGTGATACGTTTCTCCATTTCACTCCTCGATATAGATCCATTTTTGTCTGAATCCAGTTGCTCGAAAATGTTCATGAGTTTTTTCTTTTCTTGTGTAGTAAACATAATGGCGATATCTAAGATAAACGCAAATAAGAAGAAAGGTTGATGTTTTGCATCTGTACTTTGTTAGCTTACACAATGTTCAATAAACGAAGTATTATTTTTACGATTTTTGATGGAAACTATGTCATACCCTTCAATTTAGATGTGATGTGTTACTGCAACACGTCTGCTGAACGTGTGTGGAAGACAGCTGTGTGGACCACAGGTCTTGTGATAGTTAATACGATCTTTTGTTCACAATTCCTAGCTTATCTGATCACTTTCGTTAGCTTCACCACCTAGTTCAGTGATTAGTACTAATCAAATACAGCGATGTCGTCGATCTCACCGGACGGCAGTTAACAGCGACAAGTACTATGAGCCATAAAAAGGGTGAGAATGGATTGGGGTAAATCCTATTGTAACATTTTTTCCGGCCGAGAATATGAATAAGAACAGTAAGCTGATACCACACGATTTAGATTTTGGAAAAAATTCGCCGTATCTTTACCAGTGCATACAGAAAGCCATTTGTTTATCGATATGAAAGATCAAATGAGAGAATAAAAAGCCAACTGTCGGAATTCACAGTCAGTGTCACTACTGTGGTGGCGACAACTCTAAAAGCAATTGATTCTGAATACAGCACACGTTTCAGCTTTCGCTTCAGCAAAGCACAGTATTCGTTCGTGTGACGTTAAGCACACACCGTGAAGTGCTGTTGTGGGGTCGTGTTGTTGTTTTTCTTGTTTTCGTTGTCTTTGGTCGGCTGATGAGTTTAGCTGAATAGGAATTGTACCATATATAAGTAATAACGAGTCCAGTTTCAGGATACTGACCCACACTTAAAACACTACTCGGCAGCGAAGAATTCTGTTTGATTTACGTTTTGATCTACAATTTGGACACAGTTGTTTAGTGAGAGGAGTTAGCGAGATAGCTGATGTGCCTTCGATCGAAATAGACAGGAATTACTGACAAATGATTAATGCATCTTGACTGCTGAGGATTACGTTTATCTATTTGTTTTCGTCATCAACATTTGTTTATGTAAAAAGCACACACTATGCACTTTGATCACATGGCGAGTTTAATGACTTCCGTGAATTCAGTTTGGGATGAAAGTCTTAGTCAGGGAGTCTTCAGTTGGAGTTAACGGAACTGTCTCCTTTCAAAGCGATCGGACAATCTCAACCTTTCTCACAGGTGAATGTGGCTGAGCTTTTACAAATAATGATTCTGTTTTGTCTAGTTTAAGTTCTATAGAACAGTAATCAATACACTTGCTTCATGAAAGCGTGATCAGTGTTCTATTGCCGGTTGTGGCAAGAATATACACTATGGACGAGCTGATCCAACAAGCATAAACCCTAATCTAGTGGTTATCTACGAAATCTGCCGAGTGGAGCCTACGGAAATGCGAGGGTTGCGATCAGTTGTTTCCCTGAAGCTTTTATATGTCACCAGGTTTCTCAGTTTGCAATGCGATCAGTTTCATTATCATCGGATGACTGAAAAAACCGGAAGCTCATGAAATGTCAGCTTATACGGGTGATGTAAATTATGTTTACTAGCCTTTCAGCTGCCTTTTAAACTCGTCAAAATATGTGGTGAAAGCTAAGGAAGATTCACAGTTTGATAAAAAACAAGTATAAGACTGAGATACAGGCTACATATACAACGTTTTTGTAATGTCATTGTGGTGTATTTATGTATAACGTTGACTAGTCCGACATTCTCGATGCGAATGCTGCCTAGTTGCAACATGACAAAGCTAGGCATAAAATCATCTAGTTTATCGTACCATTCGCGGATCTGCATCATAGGATTAAGGCGGGTGACAAGTTGCACGGAAAGCACTTTTAAAACGTAGAGTGGTTTGATATACATCTATAATGGCTGTTTTAGGTGAGTAAGAATGTTCATTTTGTCAAAAGCCTGTCAAATAGTCGTTCATACTGGCTGCGACCATGAAAGTACGTATTTACCAGAACTTAACGGTTTTTGTGTTGCGTGCACAGAAAACAACGCTTCAAAGTCATCCACATTCTTTACAACATTATATTCTGTTTGAATTTCCCTCAAGCTATATTTGTTTAATTGTGTCGAACAAGAAAGTGAAAGGTGGCACAACGATTGTATACGACACGTATAGATAAGCGAGAGGCCAAAAGTTGCCTCAAATAACGCTAACTAAATTTATTGTAAAAAGGAGGTAGGGGTCCAAAGCTAGGCATAACATTTGTCATCACATAATTATATGGATTCCTGGAGATAAATCAGATAACCGTTGTTCTGGTGATTAGTAGTGTAGCAACTGAGCCTGCACTTCTAGCTGCTGCGTTGGACTATCAACAGGTGTTGGCCTCCGTATACTGATATATGTTTTTCGCCAGCGCATACTTGGGTAAAGCAAAGTAGAGCGATAAAGGCGACTAAGAGCGCATGAAGATCATGGATTACATTACCGTGGAACTTGCTTTTCAAAAAAGCTGATGTGCCATACAGATCACTTGCAATCAACACAACAGAAACCGTCCGAAGAGTTCGAGGACGTACGCCAGGCCGTCCAGGTAACTACGGTTTGAAGTTACATTTCGGTTATGTCATGATGTCTTTTTTAATTCACCAAGAGTCTTTACGAAACTGTAAAAAGTTAATTATGGCTGCAGACCTGAATGCATTGTAATGTACCTCAGAAGGTTTTATACTCTAATACTCCGTTTAAATGACGTTTCTGTTCGAGGCTCAAATCTAGTCAGTATGCACTTGAAAAATTTAGTAATTCTTTCTAAATGTACCACGGAACATCAAACGGCAGACTTGTTATCCCTAAAGGTGGTTGTAGAACTTTTACCACCAAATGGAGTCAGTGAGTTAATGATACTGAGCGTGGTACGGCGTTGCATTATGCGCTGCTAAAATCTTGGAGTTAAAGTAAACTTTATAACTATCGCGTGTACACGGCTGGTTTGAAAGTGTTTTAAAGGATTATCACACGGATATATAAAAGACAAACATCTCATGATTCTGGTTACACTCTCTGATGTCTGTGTAGCAAAACGAATATATGCCGTATTAAAAAGCATTGTACTGGTAGCTTAAAGGGTCATTAACCGTCATACTGGACTGAACAGTGTCAACAAACCCGCGGAGTCTGCAGAAGATATGGTCTTGAGAAATCTGGTGATCAACTGATGCCTTTTGGTTAAATTGCTACCGGGATATTAAACTGCTTATTGGTGTCCACGTGATAATTTGGGTGAAGGTCACACCAGCAATAAAAATAATTTATGCACAATCCTGTTGATGTATCAGATTAGTTGAAAACATCGATTAGCGATTCGGTTCAATCGTTAATCAGCCTGCTGTTTTAGATTTGACCAGTCTAGAAAACATAGGCTCACTTTGTCATAATATGACTTGTTTTACAAGCTTTTACTTTAGCGCAATTGCCGTACAAAATAATTTTCGAGGATTTGCACATTTTGGTAACAAATGAGGTGAATCTACTTTGGAAGTTGGTTTTATTCACCAGTGGACAGCCTACTATAGCTCAGAATTTCAAGATCCACAAATTGTTCCCTACTTGAAATCATTGACGTATCCTCTTTTATTAGAAAGTTGTCTCTGTTACAGGGTATGATTAACTGCACAACTTATCTCACCCTTCGAACCACTGGAAGACTATGAACCGGACTAAGCGTGCTATTGAGAAAGGTGTAAAGATGGTATACCCCAACGATTTGCATTGCCGTGCTTTTCGAAGAGGCTTTTTAGGGTTATCTGTCCCAATACATTCCTGCGTCATACATCCCTCCCACCACCACGGACTTGCTGAAGGTAGTCCCGAATGTTGGCTTGTCATGAGATTATGCCCACCAACACGGCTGTAACCTGTTGGACAAAGCTGTTTTTCAGTCCGCGAAGTAAAGCGTCCATCGGATTAATGATGTCCGTTTGTGAAAATGGTTTTTGCGCTGACGCATAAATCGAAAGTCATGTGGTGAAGTAAAGTTGGAAGCTTGTTATGGCCAATAACAGGGGTGTTGTAGGCTGTGTACTTGTAATTCAACTGGGTTGTACACAAAAGGATATTGGGATATGCCCACAGAAAACGCGAATGTGTGGCCAAATAAGGAAACAACCACTCATTTGTGGGTGAATGAAAAAAACAGCTAAGCTTCCTCTCACCTCGAGAAAAGTGCGCATGAGAGTTGGCTGTTCAAACATTGAATTTTCAGTGGTTTGCCGTCGCTGGAACAGATAACATTGCACTACTGTTCCTATTTTCGTAATTCCGAAATGATACACGATTCCCTATATATGTCGATTTTTACGTAACCGTGGCTTGGCAAATAATACATTACTCTTTTTTATATCTCGCCTGAAGATGGCATACTGTAAACGAGCAAATAATTCATTTAACCTCGGCGTATTATTCCGCTAAGGCATATTTTTTCTATCTGTCAGTAGATCTTCAACAGTACCTAGACATGGTTTGAGATGCTCGAGTTCACTGCGTAATACTCCATTTCAAAATACCACAAGTACCCAATGTGTCCAACGCGACACTAACTTGGAAGCTGCTGTCGCTGAAGTAGGAACCTGAACACATTCTGGTTTCACAGCTAGTTTGGCACATTTATTCATGGGTCTAAGGATTGGAAAGTTAAAATCTCGCAAAAAATTGTCGCTTGAGCAAGCTGGCGTGTTGTTGGATAAGTAATCAATATCAGGCCGCTGAGTTCTACGGAGGGCCGAAGTCAGCTGCGGCTGAGTGCACGTAACTCAGTTACTTCCATCTCACGGATGTTGAGACGGTTTACCATCCCACAGTGCCTGGTAGATTCCTTGTTATTGGTATCATGTATCACAGCGCACATACGCGGACGTTCCCAAAGGTGAAGAAATGACTGTTTGATTCGCTATTTTACACCATGCTGCGGTGGCCGTGAGAGACTTTGAAATAAAGAGATGGACACTTTCATTGTTTGTCGTTCTGCTAATGACCCAACTCACGCGGTGTGCAGTATACTGGAAGATTTTGCAACCAAATTATGCATGCTCCACTCCACCTCTGGTTTTTACCTGACGCTTAACTATGGTGAACTGAAGCAATGTGTATTTGAACCAATCTGACTCCATTTTTATTCTCGCTAACCGCACCGACAAGGACGAATTTCCACACATAATACGCAACTTGTTTGAGAAGTGAGTGGGTAATATATTGTTTTAGCTCAGTTTTCTTTCAGAAGCAGATGCTTCATCAAACCAAAAGGATACGCGCTATCCCCTCTTCTGTTAACCGTACACTAACCAGCCACAGCTCGGCTTCATGAATCGCTAAGCATTTCGCTCACATCAGAGGCAACCGAAGTAGTTTCGCTGTTCCACGTGAGCACAGCATGCAACCGAACAAAACCGCTCATGTGTATTGAGACCTTGCCAATCGCTTGCAACAGGCCTACGTTTTGTCCAAGAAGACTTAATGATTATATCGTGCCTAAACAGGGTCTGGGTGGTCCTGGGAAACTACGGGCACTTATTCATTTGTATACAGCTAGACGTTTGTCTATGTTAAATGTAAGTGCTGCGCGCTTGCGATCGCAGATGGCATGCGTTTTGCTCATCTATCAAAGCAGTGCCATCTCCAACGAAGATCACCTGATTTAACTGAAGGACACGTCACAACTACCACATCATTCTTCTCGGCTAGTGTTGTACTGTGTGTAAACATCACAGCAGTTACAGCTGAATATGAACTATTACACAAGAAAAGTGAAGGTTATCAGTCGTTCCTCGGAATAAATTATTGAGTTGTACAGAACACTGTTTTGTCCGGCGGTGGTTTGTGCAATTCCGAAGTTGATATTCAACACTTGGTTTTTGGAGAAACCATGAACTTATCAGTGGTCAAACACTACGATTTGGAAAGAGGATAGTGTTTTAGTTTGCGCTTTGTGCACAAAAGGATCACCCGTTTGCCAATAAAATCATAGTTAAGATAAGAATATCAGAATAATGTAGTACCTCCAACTCTATCACCAATAGTGGGAGTTTGGGTTTATCGTAGGAAACTTTGGGATCTCTGTAGCATACGAAAACTCTTCTACATTCGATCGTCCTGTGGCTACGTACAGGAAACACAAAAGGCTGATTGAGCAAGACCACGTTGTCGAGCCACCAATGTTCCTTGACTTGTGAGGTAATGGGCAAACCTCACTCTTCAGTTTCTTGCAGACATTTTTGGAACCATCGTTGTGAAGCAGACTGGCTTGGTGTTAATAGCCTTCTTTCTGTTTGCATTTTATTGGCTGGAACAACCGATAGCGTTTCCAACCGCGAAATAGTTCATCGTCTTCAGTAAATTTGTTGAACAGCTCAACCAGCAAACTTTCTCAAATCCAGTCAGGGATTTCGGCATCGTTGGAAGGCCACCTTTGTCCAAATATGCTGAAGAGCGGGATTAGACCGGAACAGTCAGCGTACGGTATACGCGAAGCAGAGACCCATGCTACTATTAGTAACTAGTTGGAGATCGAAGTTTTGATGTAAATGACGATTTTGCTTACCCGAACACTTACATCAGGTAAGGTGGTTGTTGTATAAGTTTAGATGTTGATGTAGTAGATAAAGTGGGTGACTTAAATTAACTACTTGTGTAACCACTTCAGATATAACCTGGCAAACTAATCCGTTAACTTTCACTACTATAGTTTATCACTTCGTTGAAGAATAACTCGAAATCGATTACCAGACTCGTGTTTTCTGATTCTAGTGTAGGACAGCTGGCAATAACCTTTGACGGTCTATTGTGCTCTAGTGGGCCAATTTTGTCTAGATCTGCTTTGTCTACAGAAATCAAACAAAGTTATTCTCAGCATTGGACCTATCACTTTATTCACAGTAACAGAAAAGATAGAACGGCACATTATATAAAACGAAGTGGACAAATCAAAGGTTTTATTCTGCCCAGGATATAATCAACCTACTCATGTGTAGCGCCTTTGAACATATTCACACTTTCCGCTTGCGTCACTCCCCTCCGATGTAGTTACTTAAATTCCGCAGAAGTGCTGTGTGAATTCTTGAAAAATAGTGCATTGTATTATGATCTCACCTTTCGCTTTGACACGTGTGCAAGTTCATTGTGCTGCAAGCACTGCAATCAGTAGCATTTGGCCTGCGGCTGTCAAACATACGCGAACAAATCGTGTGTAGCTAAATGGTCTTAGATTGAGAGATCGCCGCCCAGCGCGCAGTACTTTGTTAGTTGCTCCGATGGGTGCAATTTGGCGCATCATGCTCGAGGCACTCTTCAAAGTAAGGAGAGAGGACCTTTGTTATTCTTCATCGGAGTAACACCATAACCTTGGAAGGTTATTGAAAACGAGGTGAACGTTGATTGTTTCGGTTGTTGAACAATGGGGATGGGAGATATGGACGGGAATGAATTGTTTTACCTGATTCCATGGCTTCTTAGCTTATGACAAATCAAATCATGACGTCTAGAGGTATTTTTGTTCAAAAGAGGTTGACCGAGCAGTCTCTCTCTTTGGGCGCGCGCGCGCGCCGCGAACGTTTGCAAAGGGTGTTCAAATCATATTGTTTCAAAAGGGACAAATTGACTGCATAGATGTTTACGTCTGGTTATTGTCGCTGTCCGAATGTTTGCTTTCAAACCGACTGCTTTCATTCTTCGTGACAACAAATACCAAAGTTAATGAAAAAAAAAGGAATATCTGTCAGTTCATTCAGTCCATTATCTTGACTGATGTAAGTATGAAATGTTATGGCTCATAGCTATTGGTATTTTCCCTAATTTAACCTGTTCTGAAATGTTTGACGCGACTACGGTGTGTGCATAACACGTTCGTGTTTACTTTGTTTTTTATTCTGGCTAGCCTTCATGGGATTCAGATGACTACTGGTTGCTAACACAAATAATGTTAACCGAAAAAGCAAACAGACAAAAGCTACCTGTTTATTTCACGATGTTCTTTCAAACCTTTGAAAAGATTCGCCAACTACCATTAGGTCAGATGTGTTTTATTCTGATAACCTTCTGACCTAATAAATTGGCTAGTGTCAGAAAGAGTAAGATTTTTTTGTTGTGCTGTGCCGTGTTGTTAGTTAAGCTAGTCCTTTTATGATAACTAGCACATCTTGAGTCCCAGGTTACGATGTTCTAGGATGCACGGTCAAGCAGTTGATGTTGATGCGTACGTCAATGACTCAAACTGTACTGGTTTGAATGATCGTCACTTTCGTCACTCCAGCGATTGATCGGTTACAAAAGTCTGTCCACGCCAACACTTCATACTTACTGTATTGTACTGCATTGTTAGCTGATCCAGTGACCTTGACCATTAATCGGGAACACTCGATGCGCCGCTCCGGGTGCGGCAATTCAATCACAATTGCACCATTGAATTGTCTGCAGTAAACACAAGCCACCAGGCAAGTAATACAAATGATAATTCAAAAGTCATCCAGACATAAGAACCGCGGCGGAGAAGTGTAGACGGCTCAGAAAGTTAAAATCGAAATTAGAAGTATTACGATCACCAGTTAGAGATAGCATAATACGGCAATCCTATTATTAAAAATACCTGTCCAAGGACATTATATACGTATACGTGTTAACCATTACTGCGAAATTTTCTGTTGTTAACAAACCTTATATAGTTCTCGCATCTAAATTATAAAATGCAGTGATCCCCAGCAAGTGCAATCGGTTGAATACATGTGCTGTATCAAGACTACGCTGAGAGGTTGGTCCCGGTTGAGGCTTGATCGTGTGCACTACAGCTGAATCATTGGCCTCCCTAACTTCTATTGTGTATCCGCGTCATTTGACGTTGCATAACCTATCACATCCAGGGATACGCGCATCATTGATACTGATCTCGTATCGATGTGTTTGGCTTAACATGAGTCGGGATGTACGCCATTGGGCCCGTTGCTGTCTTGCATGTCAACGTTCCAAGGTCAACCGGCACACGAACACCCCCTTGGAACCTTTTCCAACTCCCGACGATCGTTTCGAACATGTCCACATGAACCTTATCGGGCCACTTTCGCCTCCGAGAAGCTACACCCACCTGCTCACGTGTATCGACCGGTTCACCCGCTGGCCAGAAGCCATACTGTTGTCGGACACATAAAGAGTGTCTGTGGCTCGCGCTTTTGTCGAGCATTGGATTGCACGTTATGGTTGTTCGTCGATTATTAAAACCGACTGCGGTACGCAGTTCGAATCAGCTTCATTTTCACAACTGACCAAGCTGTTAGGCGTGCATCAAACACGCACCGCTGCATATCACCCGCAAGCGAATGGACTCGTAGAGTGTTTTCATCGTCAGCTCAAAGCTTCATTACGTGCTCACGGGCGGATGGATTGGACAGAAACTTTACCCCTAGTTCTACTCGGTATTCGCAATTGTGTCAAGGATGACAGTACGACCCCAGCATCACTTGTCTATGGTCTTCCTTTAAGCCTTCCAGCCGATTTCCTCCAATTGTCAAGCGAAGCTGCTGTCGACACTCAAGACTACGCCAACCGACTAGCCAAATACATGCGATCACTACAACCGGGTGCTACACGTATTCAAAAATCTTATTCTTACGTTTCCAAAGAACTCAGCAATTGTGAGTTTGTGTTTCTGCGCACAGATTTTGTTAAGAAACCGCTACAACAACCGTATAAAGGACCTTTTCGTGTCATTAAACGGTCCACGAAAACTTATATGATCGAAAGTTTCCGTCAGCACCTCACCGTCTCTGTCGACCGCCTTAAACCTGCTTTCACCGACTCACCCCCCGGTTCGACAACACAAACATCACCTGAGCCTTCTCCATCTACTTTAACCTCTGAATTAGCCCCAGCGTTGCCTTCCGCATCTATTCCTGACGAAATCCTTCCTCAGCCAACAACTCGTTCAGGGATGCGCGTCCATTTCCCCGCGCGCTTTCTGGAGTAGTTTACTTTTTCTCTTCAGCATTTATTGTGCAGTTGATAATTCGTTATGTGTATTCCATGCTCCTGTCGACCAGCAACTAACAGTTTTTCTTAGGTACAATTTCCCGACTCGCTTTACACGAAAGATACCTGCACATATTTGTCAATATCCTCAGGTGCTGCAGGACACGCGTTACAGTGGGTATCTGCCTTTTTCTCTAACGTTCAGGTACTTCACCTTTCCTTATTCCTAGGTCTGACCAGATGCATAGCAACAGTTGCTGGGCCCAAGAAGAAAACCTTGAACGCCGTAGCACTTTGTGCCTGCGCAGTGAGGAAATCACACCCCGTGTCACGTCCTCAGGAGGCGTTTTCAGGCTGGGTGGCTCGCGCGCGGTTGGCCAGCAAAACAGCAACTGTTGCCCAGGAATAAAATTCACAGGTAGAAGGCCTCCTATATTAGTCACCCTTCTAGGGGGGCTGATGTAGTGAGTTCACCTTAGACGTCCCCAGAATTCTAAAATTCCCGCGACGTGAGATTTGCCTTGCCAGTACCACCGCGTCGGTTCACATTACCTTGTGAATGTAGATTTACTACAAACCACTAGCATCAGAGTTAGTGAGCCGGCATAAGTATCGCAGTTATGCTCTCAGCTGTGTAATGAGTTCGCACCATCTCTACTCCTGTAGGGTTCATTCACTAGGATAACAATGTTGAGCTATTATTGTTAGGGACGCCGCTTTAACAGTCTAACGCTTGTTTGAATTCTGAAGGTCGACTGGAATTTTCCGTCGACGCACTCTTCCACTCTGGCGGCTGCTGTGCGGTTGTGCTCAAGGTGCTCTCACGTCCAACACCCTAGCACCCCCAATTGTTACGTTGAAGTCTGTTGTGAACGGTGAGTAAATCAATAAATAAGGTTTGCTTGCATATCCACCGTTTTCTTCTTGCGACTTCCGATTCACGGTAGCATAAGGTTGGGGGGACACTGGGCGTACGAATTCTGGAACCAGCACTACACGTGCATTGCTTGACGTGTTGTTTTAAGCAGGCACGCATAAGATACTTTTTCCCTCCGTGTACTTATTTCAGCAACTTGTAAACTGGTTGAAGCTCTCAAATGTCCGATCCCGAAATACATATTCGAAGCCTTGTACATAACCCATCACATTGAATTGAAAGTACCATAAAACCACTTTCTCCATAACAGGCAGACAAAATGAGTATCAACGCACACCCCACCATATTTATATAAGACATATCATCACTTATCTACACAGAACGGTTAAATATCGACCGAGCGTGAACTAAGCGAATTAACCGGAATTCCCATGTTTACCGTCGCAACACCAAGCGAGAACTGACATTTTACTGGTCAAAGCAGACACAATTTAACAATCGGCGGATCATGTGGTGAAACGTGGAAAAGAACCTTCAACGAGGGTGCACACTCGAACAGCGAGCACACGAAACACGCCACTACTCTGTTTGCCCGTTACGGTCTTTTACCATTTTCGTTCAACGTAGAGACACCGGGAGACGGCGTTCTTGCAGCAATGGTCTCGTAAAAGGGAACAGCAGGAAAAATCATGAGCCAGACCCAGTAAGTCATGCACAGAGCTTACACAAACAGCGCTGGTAACACAGCATGATGCCCGGTTACAAAATCCAAGTTCATTTTGTGTGTGCTTTCTATTCTCAACTGGCTGAAAATTATCCGCAGGAAGTAAATGCTGTCGTTGTTAGACCGCTAATATATGATTTGGTAATATCAACTGAATGGCGGCAGACGAAACATTCTAAAACGTGGAAAATGTGCTTTTTGTGCTGTGGGAAATATTTTTGTTTTAATGTGTTAAAGATTTTTCTCAAGGACGCCGAGTAATCGCGTTAATTTAATATCGAAATGGGTTCATGAAGCAGCTGAAGATTTGTGATTTGATAAATAGAAGTTAACAAAGAATGATTAATTAATGTGTACAAAATAAATTGTAAATCATGTTTTGTGAACTTGTGCATCCGATAATCCGTGAAATAGGTGCCTACAGTTGATAAATGCGAGTGTTGATGATCATCTCTACGTGTATCTGGGAACCACTGCAATTTGGGGGCGCCGCGAGTAAGTAGATAAGACTGCAGCTTATGACTTTCAAACGTAATGCGGACGCAAGTTGGCGTCATATGCTTGCCGTGAATACTGCTCATTGTAATCGGACGCGAGCTGCTTCGGCATTATGGTAACAAAGAAATCGGCGAGCTTGTGAAGTTAGTTGAACCCTCCGGGAGATGGATGTTAATATGCTTTCCAAAAGGCAAAGTGGTTAAACAGGAAGTGAAGCATGCTACCACATGAAGCCCTTCGGGATGACTCGTGACGTCTATGTTCGACGGTCAGCCTACGTGCACCCTATAGTCACAACGTCATGACATATGGTTGGACACACTGACGCCTATGCTCGACAGTCAGCCTACGTGCACCCTATAGTCACAACGCCAGGACGTGAAAATGACATCGAAGTGTCGGAATACATTTACTATATGTACATCATTATCTGGAACATTCCGTCAGAATTTCTGCAGCCTCCATGCCTTCGGTTCCGCTTCAGTAGAAGCCCTTGCCTTGCTGCGTATGCTGATCTAACTTTATTCGATACGTAACATGGTAGTTGGGACATCACTTACTGTTGCCGGCGGCCTCCGTGTAATCATTTACCAAAACGTTCACTTGGGCCCACTTGCGTGATGGAACAACGCGAAACTCATCTTCTTTTTGTGTTTCAATGTCGAATGTGGCACTGTGTTTGAGGTCCATGCGAATGAATTGGCAAAGTTGATGAAACCATATCGTGCCTAGAGAGGAGGGCTGTAACTGCCCTGTGCAGAAGGGTCTGTGCGGTATATCACCATTATTCATGCAATGCACTTGGAAAAATAGCTGGTTTTTATTGCACCGATAACCACTGGTATTAACGGGGTCACCACGGTATCCACAGGGCACTCCCTTGGCTATTTTGCATTGCAGGACGGAAAAAGGAGACATCTGTGTGCGGTAAGGCCGTCTTAGCTACCTTGATGGACTGGTGCATGAAAGCTGTGGTAGCCTTGAAAACGCGGCTTTCTGTTCCAGGTTTACATCACGCAGCTTGGCCAATCGCTGATACAGCATTTTGTAATCCCGTTGAAATGCATTTGTACCACCGACAGTGATCTCTCTGCGGGAAATCCTGCTTTCTGGCAACTTGTATTGAACAAGCCGTCGTCGATGGATTGGGAAGCGGCTCAGAGCAAATACAGTAATAGTTAACAACAACGTACTGTACGGATGAAGGTGCTTTTTGAATACGGACAACATATGGATACATGGTAACCACACGGACTTATAGAAATTTTACTCGTACATGCCGCCACTGATGTTCACTGTATACTGTGTGTCATCGTGACTCACTCGAAGCTACCAATTGATGTTAAATAAGTTACGATTATATTGAACTCGTCCAGTCGTTTGAAGTGCAGCAGGAGAGCAAGCCCATTGAGGTGTCTGAACACCAGAAGACTGGCAAACTTCGTCAGTCGAGAGGGTATAATCTTGACACACACGTCTACACTGATCACATACCGGCGGTCGCAACCGTAGATGTACTGCCCATTTGTTTGTTCGATGTCCAAAGTAAGCAGCATGTGACTGTGTATGGGCTTTATATAAAACCAATTTCTCAAAAGTTAGTACATGAAGCTCGTGCCTGATTGCCCGATTATTGCAATAACCCGGTTGAACCCTCAAAATGAATAAACAAAGGTGTTCACTCACTCGTCTGAGCTACCGCAAGTGACAGTGCGATGAAGCAAGTTTCGATTTATGTGTGAGTTCGTCTGAATGGTGATTACAAGGTTAGTTACATCAACTTACACGTTCCTTCACAGCACCCAGAACATTGAAGTACGACATCAGAGAACCCTCTGAATAACGGCACTTGCTGCCTCTGTACGGAACATATGTGCGTGTGTCTATTATTGTCGGCTCTGATTACACGCAGTACGCCGTTTCACAATATATGATTGAGAATTTAAAGCACAGTTCCATCAGCATCGATGTTCGCAAACCCACTCACCTATTAACGGAGGTTTCAATCGATGACGGGTGTTGCAAATATTCATGGTAGTTATATACACACCATAGCATTTTCAGCATACTGCTTCAACTCAGCAGTTTTAATAATAATAATAATGGTAAATTTCTCGACACATTTGTGAGAAGCACGCTCAGGAGAGCGTGATCTAAGTACAAATTTTTGAGCGTATGCACATTTGAACACCAAATTTGAAAATTGTACAAGTCAGCTATATGAATAGGGCAACAGAACAGACATTTTATGTAGGGAAAATTCAATTTTAGGCAGAAAACTCCGAGCTACCTAGTTCTCAGACGATAGTACTTGGGGTCCGCACAATTCCATAAAATTTGTTACATCACTTGGGACTCCCGTTGCGCGCAACCGAAACCAGCAAACACGCACGAATCGAATTTGAGTTGTTTGACGGGGCGTGCTGCTGTGTTGTCGGTACCGTTTTGGTTTGCGTTTGTGTAAGTCGTGTGCATGGCTTACTGGGCCTTCAGCTCATGTTTGTTCGTATTGTCTCTTTTGAGAACCGCTGTTCGAACCCCTACTTCGGAAGAACACTGTCCCCTGGTGCGTCCACGTTGCCCGATTGTTGGTCCGCGAAGTCTCGGGCATCCAAATTCAAGTCGGCTGGCCTGCATGTTACACTCCATAAGGTGATCCTTGGCCTAGTGCTGAAGGTCGTGCCAAGAAAGGGGTGTTTGGAGGATGGAGAGGGTGTATTGACGAAGAATTTGTTTATCATTCAACATAGATTGTCCCGGGAGAATGTGCAGAAAATTTTCCCATGATATGGGCGAGTTGGTGACGCATATACTTTTGCGGGAAACGCATGGACCACTCTACCGGACGTCATTCTTCGCTCAAATTCCTAAGAATTTTGGGCATGTATAGTGACTCCTATACGTGTTGAAATGTTTTCTTGTTCACTGGCAAGTCTAAAACTAAAACGTCTATCCTGAAAGCGGTAGTTTTGATTGGTTCGAGGGGTGCGTGACTTAACATCGCGCAAAACAGAGGTTTTTTCGTCAGACTTTATCGATCCGTTTTCAAGGATAACGTCCTCATCAGTTGAACTTGAAAATGGAAATAACGTTTGCCATTGTTAGGAAAGTTCATAAGTTTCCTTTGAATTGGTGTATATTCTTACTGGCTCTAATTGCATACGGGAGTTTGTTCCAAAGATAAGAATATTTTACTAGAAAGAAATTTGAACGCAGCTTTTCCGCAGTTTAAGAGCTGTCAAGGTGACGTCCTTGTTTCTTAGGTTATACTTCGGCCTGTGTTGTAAGCTGGTCGCGAAGCTGACGGTGACTTTACTGCCATAGACCAGATTATACATGAGTGAAAGGTTAAGCTTGAGTCTCCGTAACCAGAGAGGATCGAGTGCAAGCGTCCGGCAGCGTTCTCTGTAGCTCAGAGAAGATGGATAACCCAATAAGCGTTCCGTGAATGCACGTTGGTGGCCTTCCAGAGTTAGCCTATCAGACTTGCGCAGGTGACCATATATGAACGTGCAGTACTCGAACGGGGGTCATACACATAGTTTATAGGGGTGTAGTCGCGCAGCAGGTAGGAAGAGTGAGTGTGTAATGTGGCCCATCGTCCTTCTGGTTTTAGCGACTGGGAACGATATATGTTCTGCGAAGTTGAATGAGGTTGAGTAGCGCATTCCCAGATCACATACTGAGTTGACGGTCGATATGCTGTGACCGTCCAGCTTTATAGAGCCATCTGGTACGTGACAGATACGCACAAAGATAGTTGATTCACTGGCTGGAAATTTCATCAGCCAAGTGTGACATCAAGTCTTTAATTACATGAGGTCTTTCCGTATATTTTCTAAACATGAATAGAGATTGCCAGGAGGAAAACTGTAAACAAATTTGATATCATCAAAGAATAAGAATGGTTTGCCATGCTTGGTAACTCCATACATATCGTTTATGTATATGAAAAAGAGTAACGGTCCCAGAACACTTCCTTGTATCTCCCAACTAGTAACTGGTCTGGGCTTTGAGCTATTTTCTCCTATTTTCACTGTTTGTGTTCGGCCTGTAAGGTACGAAAAAATCAGCTAAGCGATGGATCACATATGCCAAAGGATGCCATTTCGAGCAGAAGACGCTCATGAGGCGCACGATCGAAGGCCTCCGGCATGTCCAACAATATAATGATAACCGCTTCACCGGTGTCAGTGGATTCTGTCACATGGTTAAGAAATTCTAGCTGGCACGTCATGCAAGAACGTTTGTTGGGAAACCCATGCTGGGAGTGGCTTATAAGGTTTCGTGATAATAAGAATTCTACCATGCGACATTTTATTATCCCTTTCAATATCACAGAACAAATTGAAGTATGATTGATGAAGAGATAATTGTTGACGTCATGTCGTGAGCCACCTTTATAGCGGGGTTTAATTGTACAATGTTTCCACTGAGGAGGGAAGGAACCTGATGTTAGATAAAGTGTATTAATATTAGGCAGAAGTAGAGGGATGATCTCCCCTCCGTATTTTAGAGCAACAGGGTGAATGCCATCAGAACCAGGCAGATGAGGAGGTTTGATAATAGCTCACTGAGAGCGTATGAGCCCCGCATCAACAGGGATATGGCTTAAGAACGTACTTGTACTTATAGGAGAAGGTGGGGGCAGTGGGTTGTTTTTGTTAAGGTTTGTTGCGTTATTTTGAGATTGTTGAGGTTTGCTTGATAATGAAAGGTAGCCCTACGCTTTGCTTATTTCCTCAAATGAGATACATTACTCATCCTTGTTCTTACACAACCTACTTTGACCGTTTCCCTCGCCCCCCATTTATTCCGAGCCTTGTAAACTTCCAAATACTGAAATCAGACATTTTTCTTCCACATCTTTCCTTGAGTAACTTATGACTCTTGTCATTTCTCGATGCATGAACAGTTTTTTTGTTCTGACCAAACCACTGACCATTTGTTTGAGTGAGCTCAACCCGTTTCATCGTCCACCATTGTTGATCGGTGCCTGGTTGTCAATTTGTTGTGCGGGCACTTTCTTTCTTTGATTTCTGAAGATTTTCACATTCGAGGTGATAGACAATTTTCTTGCACATTGACTCAATTAGTACCGTATTGAATCCAGTTATTACGAGCGCCTTCTCGTTGACCGTTCCGAGGATAGACTATCTCTGTCGATGAATATTGAGAGGCATTTACTGGATCAACAGATTACGCGTAACCCATTGCGAACTTGAATCTTTAGCAAACAATTTGATAGTGTGTCCTTCAATGTTGAAGGAAGCAGCAAAATATGAATTAAAAACCTCACAGATTGTTACAGGATCATCTACAGTGGTTTTTCCTCTAGTGTCACTACCGAGATGGCAGGGTCTCTCCCATTATTCCTGCGTCTCATCAACTGCATCAACTGCGAGCTCGTATCTATGCTGTTAAGCGCACGTTTCTCTTCACTCGTGAAGCATTTTGGTTATATATTCATTTATATTGAACAAGTTAGGCATTTGCATGATAAGAAAGAAGTCGCACTTTTTCCGGTACCGTGATATAAGACTTTTGAGCTTACCCTGCTCCTTTGGAGTGAGTATTATGCCGTCACCGTACACATTACGGTGTTTTGTATTTTGCGGGTCTAAGATGTTCATGCGAGACCGGAAATGTTTATTAAACGCCCCGGTTGCAATACTAGAACCGGAGGTAAGAAAAATATGTGATCCACTCCAGAGATCTCAGCAGTGTGGTAAACGCGTTCCAGTCGACGAATTTAGTTTGACGGTAGTGTATGACGGTCGACTCTTTAACGGATTTTAGGTCGAACATGAAGCTGAGTATGTTATGATCACTTCCTGGAAATTGTTCCAAGACGGATACAGTAGCAGGAGATATGCCTGTAGTAAAGATGAGGTCTAAAGAGTGGTCTTGTTTAGTAGGCGCTAAAACATGTGGACGCCATTCGTTTACTTGAACACATGCAAGGAACTCATCTTGACTTGAAGGGGCAGTGATAGAGGTTCAGGAGATATTGGGCATTTTGAAGTCTCCGCCAACTATTTCGTGCTAGGAAGATGAGGTTGATACATAGTTCAATCCATTAATAAGGCTTGTCATGTCGTCCGGAGTAGCGCTAGATGGTCTGTATACACATCATTAGAGTAATTCACTAGGTCTAGTCGACACTAACAGCCACAAGGAGCCATCTATCACACCAAGCTATGGCTCATCGAGTATGGTTGCAGAATATTGCTCACGGTGACTCTGGACCCTGACACGGTGAGACTGGAATTCGACGTGTTGTGACGGCTTGGGCATCTCGATGACCTTTTGGGCAGATAGGGTCAAGTAGAGGCCTGACAAACCACAGTCTCCTGGTCCTCCAGGTTAGGGGTTGGAAGATGTTTGGCATCTCTTCCTGAAAAACGTACCATTTCTGGTACACCGCCATCCACCCGCTGCCTTGCGGTACAGGCTATTGAGCCAAAGGCTTTGGTTGAGAACCCTAATCGTTCTCCCGTCTAGGTCTGGGCGTCCTGGCAGTATC